>JACAFY010014237.1:0-18683 GCA_015252635.1 Dictyostelium capitatum | reverse complement strand
ACAACAACAACAACAACAACAACAACAACAACAACAACAACAACAACAACAACAACAACAACAACAACAACAACAACAACAACAACAACAACAACAAGATGAAATAAATGATAACAGTAGTGTAGATAGTAATAATAATAATAACCAAAAAAGAAATAAAAATAACAGAGGTAAAAAAAACAATCAACAACAACAACAAACAACTCAACCAACTACCCAAAGTGGTGAAAATACTTTATCAAACCCAACAACACCAGTTGTAGATGAAGCACAACAAAAACCAAAACAAGAATCAAACCAATCGTCACAACAAAATAAGAAATTTAATAACAACAGAAATAATAATAATAAAAGAGATAATAATAATAACAGCGTAGGCGGTGCTAGTGGTGGTGGAATACTAAATTTCAATACACCAGATGATAAAAAACCAAATCAAGACACAAAATCAACAGTTTCACCAACTTCCCAACAACAGGAGTAATAATATATATTTACAATTGTCACCAATTTTTTTCATCTTGTATATATCACTCCAACATATCACCAAAACCAAAACCAAAACCAAAACAATAAAAAAACGTAATTCCAACAAAATATCTTTTATTTTGAAAAGCAACATTTCGTCATATTTTTTTTCCTTTTTTTTTCTGATTTTTTGTATTTAAACTAAAAACTCGTTTCGTTTCGTTTCTAATTACCATTATGTGCAATGGATATTATTAGTGATAACGAAGTTTCATTTTGGAAAGTATTCCATAATAAATATTTATTTCAATTGATATTCAATCATATTGAATCAACAGAATGGATACAATATGACAATACAGATGGATATCATACTGAAAATAAGTAAGCATTTTATTTTACTAGTGCTTAGTCACTACACTACTCAATCACAATTTTTTTTTTTTTTTTTTTTTGATCACTAATATATAAATTTATCTGTTGATAGAAAAAAGTTTAAAGATATTAAATGTTTAAATTGGATTATAAAAAATGGTCAATATCAATTATTGAAAATGAAATTAGAACATAATGAAACAATTAAAATTGATGTAAATTCATTAAAACAATTATTCTTTATACAAAAAGAAAATAGTAAGAAAAGTTTTTTAAAATTCTGTTTAGATAAAGGTACCTATAAAGATGGTGATGAATTGTTATATAAAAATGGTCAATTAAAAATATCAAATAGAAATCAATTAAATTCAGATTTGTTATCATTGATTTTAAAACATAAATCAAATCAATTATTACAAGAATTTGATTTATTTGATATTTTGTTATCAGATTATAAAAATGGAACCAAAAAAAATGAAAATGATGATGGTGAAGATGAAGACGAGGATGATGGCGGATCAGATTATGGTGAATCAGATGATGGTGAATCAGATGATGGTGAATTAGATGAACCAGATACAGAAAAATTAAATAATATCAAGTATAAACCAAATTTAAAATTATTAAATGTATTTAAAAATGAACCATTTTCATTATCAATTACAAATAATATGGTTAAAAATGCACTTAAAAATCATCCTTATAATGATACATTAATTGAATTTATATTGGATAATTCAAAGTCAAATAAAAAGTTTAAACAGATGAATGGATCAGCATTATCAACAAATGGTGAAGAAGAATGCGAACCAATTTCAATGTCATTTGAAATTAAACATTTTTTAAAAATTAAATCAATATCAATTCAAAATAGATTATTGGATTTAAATTATGTTGAATTGGGTAATGGATATAATGAAATTAGTATATCAAGTGATAATAACAATAGAATTAAAGAATTGTATAATCAATATATTAAAATATCAAAGAAACAAGTAAATAATTTAAGTACACAAGAATTTAGAAATGATGCTGAAAGAATATGTAAAGTTTATTTAAAAAAGTATGACCAAGTAATGAATTCAGCTGGATTAGGTTTAAATAATAATTTCATTGTTAAATATGGTTTGGAAAGATATCATTCAAATTCAATAAACTATTTAATATCACTTGATAAATTTGAATTTAATAAAATTAAAGATAATAAATCAAATTTATCAACATCAACAACAACATCAAATAACTTTAAACAACCAATAACAAACGAATTTATAAAATGTTATACAAATGATATAATTTATTCAAAATACCAATGTACATCAATTGATAATGATATTTGTAGTTACATTCATTCAATATATGGTACAGATGAATATCAATTGGCAATAAATTCAATTTCAAATCATGAAGATTTTAAAAAAATTAATTTTACAAAATCAATGTGGCTAACAATTTCAAGTTTACGATCACCAATTTCCGAATTATTCATATTAAGAGATAAAGAAAGAATTGATTGGATTGTTGAAAACTATGAACAAGTTGAATCAAAATCCAAAGATTTTACATTTTTATCAAGTGAACTAATTGAATATGCAAAATTGAAATTTCAATCATCACAAAAACTTGCAAACTATTTCAATCAAAACAAATTAATATCCATATCAAAAACATTATTCAGTTTAGCACTAAATAAATGTGATGTTAAATCAATGGAATATTTAAATGATAATTTTAAAGCTGGGGATTTTATATCATTTGAAGATTGTTCTAAATTTTTATGCCAACAAGAGAATGACCAAGATAAATTAATTAATCAACAAATTAAAGAAATCAAAAAGTATACTGCTGAATCATTTATCAATTTAAATAATCAAACAACATCAAATTTAATTGAATTATTAGATAATTTAAATTCAAATAAATTTAAATTGTTTACAAATTCAATGTTTCAATCATTTATTAGAGCAATTGACTATTCTGTTATTGGTAATGGTAATGGTGGTAATATTGATTTATCAGTATTAAAAATTAATTTTTCTGTATTTGAAGACTTAGCAGTGTCAATGTTTCTTGAATCTTTTGGTCGTATTAAATCAATTGGTTCAATTGAATTGTTTTTAAATAATTTTAATCCATTTTCAACAAAGAACACATTGGATAAGTTATTATGGGGTAAATTAAGTGTTTATGGGAGTTCAGTCTATTATTCACATCCTGGTGACTCAATTTTTCATGAATTTTCAAGAAATTGTTTATTTTATGACATTAAAACCAATAAACATGATGATTCAACAATCCATTATGGCGAATCAGGTGAATCTTCAGATGTATTAATACAAGTAATTGAATTAATTCTTTGCAAATTTGTTGAAAATTATAATGTATCATCATTGGGATCACCAAAAATAATACCATTGTTAACCAAAAAATTTACAACATTACTTAATTTCTTATTTAAGAAATTAATTAAATCAAATGGAATAACTACTGAAAAGGTTAAATCTGTGGTTTCAAATATTGAAACAACATGGATGTCAACAATAGTTTCAAAGAAACCATTCAATTTTCAACATTCAGTTTTTTATTCATTTTTTTATCTTGGTATTAGATCAATGAAATTAGTTAAATTCATATTAGAATTACCTTCAACTAATTTTCACTTGGTCAATTCTGAATATGATGGTCAATATGAAGGTGAAGATGAATCATTCATTAATATTTATAATTTTAATGAAAAAGATAAACTAAAAAATGGTGATATATTTCAATATTTAGATCCAAATATATTCACTTTTGATTTCATTTTCAAATCATCATTCAATACCATTTTGTCAACTTTAATCAGTCATTTATTATATTCACCATTTATAACAATTGGTGATATCAAATGTAAACCAGATGAAATTTTAGATAGTATTGAAATGTATTATGAATCTTTGGATACAACTTTATGTTATCTTTTAGATATTAGAGAATTTGAATTATTCTCTAAAACATTGGATACAATTCAAAGTCAATTGAATGATAAAACTATTCAAATTGGTCAATTCCCAGAATCATCAAAAGGAAAAAGAGTATTTTTATACTCTGATGATTTACAATCAAAAGCAATTAAAGTATTAAATATAGATTTATTTAATAAATTTTACCAGTTCAATTCAGGAACTTCAATTGATGGCAAATGGAAAACAAAAAAGGTCAAGAAACTGCTTTAAAAGAGTGTAATTACATTTAAAATTAAAACAAAATTTTAAAAACATCAAACAAATAAAAAAATAAATAAATTTATAAATAAATAAATAAATAATATATAGTAAAAGAGTGTTGTTTATTTAATAAATTTACTTTTAAAATTATTATATGAAAGTAGTGATTTTTTTGTATGAATTTCAAATTGAGTTTTTGTAATTGGATATAAAGTCAATAAAAATTCACTAACTATTATATTATCAAATGATAAAGAGTGGTATACCAATGAACGTAAATCTAATAAAGTGAATAAATTGTCGGATTCATCAGTATCAATTTTAAATATTTGGTTAAAATTTAAATACAAATATTCTAATATTAAAATTTGTTGTTGTGAAATTGTTTTTTTTAAAATACAATTTAAAATAAATGATTGAATTACCATTCGGAATTGTATATTTTCAATTGGTGGGCTTTTAATTGATTTTAATTGTTTAAAATCTTGCAATAGCATATTTAATACTTTTTCCAATATTGTTAAATCACCACGTTTAATTGAAAACGATACAATTTCATCAAATTTATATATTATATCCATAGAAGTTAATCCATTAAATAATTCATCATTACATCCTCCAATGATATATTTGAAATAATGGATATTTATACCAATATTTTTTAAACCTTGGTCAAACCAATCTAGATTATCTTTTAATTTATTATTATTCCATAACCATTGAAAGAAATTAACTATATAAGTCGGTGGATAATAATCTATAAATTTTTCTAATTGACCATGGAACAATGAAAATTTGAATTTTAAATCAGTGATTGGTTGTTCATTAATAAATGATTTTAATGATGAGAAATAAATTTCTTTGTTGGAATTATTTTCATCGAAATCACTTGGTCTTGTTTCAATTGTAAATCTAAAATCATTGTACACACTAAAATTATTTAAAACATGTTGGACTACATTAACTGGTATTCTTTCAACTATTGGAATGATAGCCATTTTACTACCCATTGATATTTTCTTTTGATCACCTTCTGTTAATGATTGTTGTTTTTGTAATACCAATGATTGAAAATGTATTAATAGATCTAAATTTTTAATTTGACATAAAATGAAAGGACGATTTAAACTTTCTTCAATTATAATTTGATAAAATTCATTTAATATATAATCAATCATTTCAATTGATTTAATATATCTTGTTATTGAACTTTTTAAAGCTGTAAATGGAACCATATCAAATGAATGAAAACGTGATATAATGATATCTTTACCTAATTCCTTCACGAAATGATCAAGTAATTGTAAATTATCATTGTTTACTAATACTATAAATAAAAATCTAATTGGAACTTTGAAAAATGATTTATCATTTGAAATGATATCTTGGATTAATAAATCTAGGAATGAAATTTGTTGGTCGTAGTTTTTGCAATATTTGAATAAAATATTTAAATATTCATTGTCAAGTTGATCTGTTAAATTTCTATTATCAACTATACCCATTATTAGTTCATAAGGAGTATCAACTTCATTTTTATATGATGATCTATACATTAGCCAATTTCTAATTGTTGGATAATTTGCATATTGTAAACCCAATTTAAATAATACGATATTACCGCCATTATTTGTTTTTGATGTTTTATTTTTACCAATGAAATCCATATGATTAAATCCATTTCCAACGTATTCACTACCATAACAAATATAATATTCAACAAGCCATTCTTTAAAATAATTATCTTGACTACCCACTTTATAAAATATATCTAATATTTTTTTAATTGATTCTTTTTCATTACTTGAATAATTTATCGGGTCATTTAAATTTGATTCCAATTGTTTGCTTGAAAATTTAATAGATTTAATTTCCTCAATTGATATAATATTATTATTAGTTTCTTCTTGATGTGATACTTCTTGTTGTAATCCTTCTTCTTGTTCTTTTGGAGTTGGCAACCAAATGATTGGATATTTAAATTTTGAATTTAAAATCAATTCCCATGAATTAAATAAATTGAATAAATCTATAATTTGGAGTAAATCTTTTAATGGATAATGCAATATATTAAATGTGAATAAATTTCTAAAGAAACTACTTTGACTTTTAATTTCTTGCTTTGTTGGATTTAACTTGTTAATGATGAATGTAATGATTTCAATTGTTTCAGTTACTTTTGTTTTACAAGTAAATGCAACAAGATTGAAAATAATTTCATCCAGTGGTATTGAATCAAATAGGAATTTGATAGTATTAAAGTCATTATAAATGTATGAATGTATTAAACATTCATTTGTTGGTTTAAAACCAAGATCATTGAATAACACTTGTAATCCAGCAATACAACTTGATTTTATTAATAATTTTGATAATTGTAATAATTCACCATTGCAAATATATGATATTTGATTTTGATAATTTTTAAATAATGATTTATAAAATAATTGATCATCTTTAATAGTTGAAAATAATTTGATAAATAGTAAATCACTTTGATAATTACCAGATAATGAAAATGTAATATATTGATTTCTAATTACTTTATCTTTTAAAACCCCAATTAAACCATTATCCAACATTGTATCAATTGAAATAATATATTCATATGGTATTGAATTTGATATACCATTATTACCGCTACCATTATTCATATTTGACATTATATTTTTAAAAATTGATTTATTTTTAAACATTTTCCAAAATAGTAATTCATGATTACCTTGTTCATCTTTAGTTAATATCAATGATTCAAATGTTGTTTTATTGAATGGATTATTGTTAATTCTTTTATTATTATTTTCAATTGTTGATTTATTTCTATTTATCATTGTTTTAATTTTATTTATCAATTCTGATTTATTACGAGTACCGACTATTGAAATACCAATTGATTTTGAAATTTCTATAATTTCATTTAAATTGTTATAACCCAATTTATCTATGTCAATTTCGTCCCATTTAACTGGTAATTGTGATTCAACTTTTTTCTTCTTTCTGTTATTATTATTGCTATCCAAAGATAATATTAATTGCATATCAATTACTTCATTTCCTCTTTTTTTACTTGTTAAATTTGATAATATTTCAGTCTTGCTTTTACTATTATTGTTTTCATTGTATTTATTACTTTCATTATCACTATCACTGTCATTATTCATTGTGTTGCTGTGTTGTGTTGTGTTTAAAAAAAATGACACTAAAAATAGGTTATTTTATTAAAATCAAAAAAAAAAAAAGAAATTATTTTTATGTGAATCAAAAGCAAAATATAAACTTTCTATCAAATATTCAATTATTATTTTTGATTTTATATTGTACAAAAGTGTTTTTATTATTATTATTATTATTATTATTACATTGATGATAATCTATCATCTAATTTCTTTTCGGCTTGAGATAATTTTAAAAATTTATTTTTTAATTGTTCTTCTTCTTTTGAACCTTCTTTAATTTTAATGTACTTTGATTGTAATTCCAATTGTTTTTTCTTGTAAAATTCAATTTTTTCAAATATGAACTGATCACTTTCGCTAGTATTATCGAATGAAGTTGATGATAAATATTTAATTATTTGTGACTCTATATTTTGATTATTCCTAATTGTTTCTTTTAATTCATTTTCAATTTTTAATTTGTCTTGATTATTTTGATTAATCTAAAAAAATAAATAATCACCATAATAATAAAAGGATATAAATATGAATACATGTAATAACTACAATACACACACATACATACATACAACACATAACATACAATACACACACACACATACAAACAACACATAACATACATACACACAATATAGAATATAACAATAATAATTACATTATTATTTAAAGTTGATTTTAGAGTATCAATTTTATCATTTTGCACTTTTAAGGTTTCTTTTAATTTTGATAATCTTTGGTTTTCTAAATCTTTTTCTTCTTTAACCAATAATAATAATTTATTTACTCTTTTTTCTTTTTCGAATATTTGTAATTTAATTTGATCAAATTGATTTTCATCATTATTACTAATATCGTTATTAATATCCATCACACCGCTCATATAAAAATAAAAACCAATCAAAAATTTTAAAAAAAATTAAAAAAAATTAAAATTAAAAAAAAAAAAAATTTCAAAAAAACGAAACCGATAAAAGTTTTTTTTTTTTTTAATTTTATTACCGAAAAAAAACAGATAAAAATATCAAACTATAAACAACAAAAATGGGTAAAGATACAATGGTTAAAAAAGGGAAATTAAGACATGACCCATTAGCAAAACAAATTGATGATTCAGAGAAAGCACATATGAAACCACATAAAAGAATTGGTAAATTAAAAGGAAAAAAAGGATTAGAAGAAAAAGATACTGGATATGATGAAGGTGAAAAAGTAATTTCAAATGCATTATCAAATAAAATTTTAGATCAAATTAGAGCACAAGTAAATGAAGTTGAAGCAGAAAATAGAAAGAATGAAAAATCAAATGATAATAAATTATTAACATTTGAACAAGAAAGAATACAATCTAAATTATTATCATTTGATGATTTCATAGATGATGAAGATGATGAAGAAGAAAACAACAAAAATAAAAGTAAATCACAAGAATTTGATGAAGATGATGGATTTGAACAATTTTCAGATACAGAATCACAATTTGGTGTTGGTGAAGTTGAAATTGATGAAGAAGATGAACGTGTACTTCAAATGTTTATGGGTGGTAATGAAACACCATTTCAAACTCGTTATACACTTGGTGATATTATTGAATCAAAATTAAGAGAACATGAAAGTAGACAAAATACACAAGAAAATCAAATTAATCCAAAAGTTATCGATGTTTATACAAAGTATGTAGTTGATCAATATTATTAATTATTATGAGTATTGTACAATATACAATTAATATAACATATAACTAATAAACTTTGCTCAACTACAATACAGAGTTGGTAAATTATTAGAATCATATACATCTGGTAAAATACCAAGAGCATTTAGAATTTTACCAAATTTTGTAAATTGGGAAGAATTATTATATATTACACGTCCAGATAAATGGACACCACATTCAATTAGAGTTGCAACTAAATTATTTTGTATGGGTACAAATTCAAAGATTACACAAAGATTTTTATCAATTGTTGTATTACCAAGAGTTAGAGATAATATTGCAGAATTTAAAAAATTAAATTACCATTTATATATGGCATTAAAGAAATCATTGTATAGACCAGCAGCATTTTATAAAGCAATTTTATTACCATTAGCAGAAAGTGGTGATTGTACATTGTTAGAAGCTAAAATTATTGGTAGTGTTATTTGTAAAGTATCAATTCCAGTATTACATTCATCAGTTGCTTTAATGAAATTATCACAATTAACACGTTATAATGGTGCTACATCAATGTTTATTCGTATGCTTTGTGATAAGAAATATGCTTTACCATATCGTGTAATTGATAGTCTTGTTGATCATTTTGTTTTATTTGATGAAGAAATTCGTGAATTACCTGTACTTTGGCATAGAGCATTATTATCATTTGTTCAACGTTATAAAACTGATATTACTAAAGATCAAAAAGAAGTATTAAAAGTATTATTACGTAAACATAATCATCATGTTATCACTCATGAAATTCGTAGAGAATTATTTGCTTCAAAATCAAGAGGTGGTATTGCTCCAATTTCAACAGATGTAAATTCAATGATGGAATAAATAATAAAATCACAACCCCAACAAAAAACCCAATAATCACAACAACTAATAATAAACTATAGTAAAACAAATTAAATAAACCTCTCATTCTTTATAAAATATATAATCAATTTTATTATTATTATTATTATTATTATTAATATTATTGTTTACACTATGTTGTATTTAATAAATACCATTTAACCAAGATTGATATTTATCATAATAACGTGTTTTATAATGATCTATACTATAGGAAATTAAATTTTCAACAAGTGTTGAACATTCACGTTCGTTTACATCCAAGAAGAAACGAGCTTTCAATTGTTCAATTACTTCTTTTCCACCTACAAAACATGACATTTTAGGACCAGACATCATAATTTCAATTAGAGATATGATTTTGTCCACTTGTTTTCTTGCTTCAATTAGACCACGAATACAAAGTACCTTATAATATTGAAATTGACCACTAGTAACACCACCCATAACCTCTACTAATTCTTGATTGATCTTGAATGGTGCTGATTCAAATGATATACCACCAGGAGAGTTTGTTAAAATGAAACCAAAATCAATGTGGACTATATGACCTTCTTTATCAATCAATATATTACCATTATGACGATCTTTAATTTGTAATATATAAGTTACAATACTATATGCTGCCATTGATTCAATGAAATTGGATTGAGCTGTTCTAAATTTCAATCCATTTACATCACCATATAATGTTTTAAAATGATTTAACAATGTTGTGAATCCAGGTGTACCTTTTTTCAAATTATGCAATGAAATTGTATCTGGTACAGTTTCAATTATACCACCACCACTACTGGTTACCAATATATTGTATGGTCTAAGATAAAGTGGTAGTTTACTTGCTTTCCAAATTTCATCAAATTTACTAATTAACTGAACAGCCATCTGTTCTTGTCTACAATCATCACCTGTTTTTACAATCACTGAAAATAATCTCCAATTTGGATAATCACCATATGGTGATATCTTTCTGTAACGTTCAGTTTTCTCTTGCCATGATTCTCCAAATGGTGATGTTAATTTTGTTAAATTTTCAACTATACTTGCTGCTGTTGCTGCTGTTGCAATTGGTGAAGAAGATAAAGGTGATGTAGATGATGCTGTAGTTGCAGTTGTATTACCACCAGAGGTTAAGGCTGACATTAAATTTGATTGTGTTGGTGTAACTGGTAATGATTTACTTGTTGTAGTGGTTGCTGTATTGTTGTTGTTGTTGTTGTTGTTGTTTGTTAATGAAGAAGATGATGAAACTGAAACTGAATCTGAATTTGCTATTGTTTGTGATGATGAAATTGAAGATGATGAATTTAAAAAACTCTTTTTAAACTTTTCAGAATAATACTTTCTTTTAATATCATCCTGTTTCAACATATTGTGATTGTTGTTTGTGTTTGCAGTTGTATATTGAAGGTATGATGATACAACTTCAAATATATTACTTGATAATGCTTCATGATCTTCATTTTCAATTATTTCCAAAACTAATAAAAATGGTACTCTTTCACGTGAATTTAATATTTTAACTTCTTCAGGTGGTATTCTAACTACACAATGATGTAATGAACTTTGCCATAATGGTATGTATAATCCCAATGGTAAATTAATATTTAATAAACTTATTTCATGCTTTAATTTTGCCTCTGTATAAAAAATCAAAGAATAGTTAGTAAAACAGCGATTTAGCTATTGTTAAATTTAAATTGGTTTACATACGTCTTAAATCAATTGGAATTGGTAATAATATTTTTGAAATATGTGCCAACTTTTGAACAAATGATAGTATATCATTTAAATAATCACATCTATGACTTTTTGATAATTCAAATTCAAAATCATGATCTGATAATTTCGATTCGGCTGGAGGTGTTTTACACTTTTCTAAAATTGATATTTCATCATCAATACCACTACCATCTTCACATCCACTATTTACACTATTACCATCATTTATATTGTTTGAAGGAGTACAATTATCTTGATCACTTATTAATGATGAATCTATTACTATTTGTGGTTGAGGTTGTAAAATTGATGATTTGTTGTAGTTGTTGTTGTTATTGTTGTTATTATTATTATTGTTGCTATTAAAATTTATTAAAGGTGATGGTAATGAAGAAGTTCTTGGTCTTGTAATTAATGGTCTTGAACATGTTATTACAGACATTTCACAAAATTCTCTTAATCTAGTTGCCAATTCTTTCTTTTCTTCAACTTTTCTATAAATTGTTCTATTTCTTTTTAAAATCTGAGTAATATTTTCAATTGGATCATTTGGTTGAAATATATAAGGTTGACCAATTCCATCCAATGTAGATAGAGACCCATTAAGATGTCCATAACTTATTGGTTGTGTAGTTGTAGTTGCTGCAGTTGTTGTAGTGGTTGTTGTGGTTGTTGTGGTTGGTGTAGTTATAACTGTAGTTGGCGATGTTATTTTAGTGGTAGTTGCTGTTTTATTTTGTTGTTCTTCACTTTTATGATCATCTGCAGTTGTAGTTGTTGTATTATTATCAATTGATAATACCGGATCTATATTATTATTTGGTAGTTGTTGTTGTTGTTCTTGTTGTTTTATGTCAGTATCATCATTATGATCTTCACCATTTGGTGTACTTTCATTATTATTACTATTACTTTTGATTTCTTTCTTATTATCATCAATATTATTCGATTTGGTGGTATTACTGTTGATGTTATTATTATTATGGGTGTTGTTGTTGTTGTTGTTGTAATTGATATTTAATTTACTGTTATCAATTTCATCAAATTCAAAATCATCTTCATCATATTGACTTTGATTATAAATTTTATCTAAATCTATTGGAACTATTTGATCATTACTATACATTGGTACATCTTTAGGTGAAGTTGAAGGAGAATGTAAATAAACACTACTTCCAATACTAAATAAATTCTTTTCACCATCCTCTTCAAATGCTTGAAATATCCAATACGCTTTAATTGCAAACCTAAATGAAACTGCACACCTATCCAATACAAATCTTGCCAATGATGAAAATGATGCTTTTTGATCATGTGGTTGATTAATTAATAATATACTGAATATAAATTATTACACTAAGTTAGTTTATGAAATCGTTTTTGATATACATAATAATAAAAAGTAGATAATTATACATACCAAAGTTGAGTTATATAGAAATCAATATCTTTATCTTCTAAACTATATAATTTATTACATAGGAAATCAACAATA
This sequence comes from Dictyostelium capitatum, assembly GCA_015252635.1. Lineage (NCBI taxonomy): Eukaryota > Evosea > Eumycetozoa > Dictyosteliales > Dictyosteliaceae > Dictyostelium > Dictyostelium capitatum. The sequence continues at coordinate 5,681 of JACAFY010014237.1, read as the reverse complement.
CCTGGATTATCTCTATATTTATAAAGATAGCTTATAGCCATCCATGATGTAAAACTACCTGAAAACAATTTTACAATTGAATCCATTTGTTCTTTATCTTTTCTTTTTTTTATTTTGATTAATTTTCTTTCGTTATTACTATTATTACTGTTATTACTACTATTATCATCTGATACATCTGATAGTATTTCTGATTGTTGTTGTTGTTGTTGTTGTTTATTATTACTGTTATTATTTATATTATTACTTGTAGTAGGAGATGGTGATGATGAAGATCCAACTTCATCTTTTATTTTATTATCTATTTCATCATTATTATTAACTATAGTTATAGGTTCGTTTATTTTGTTCATAATATATTAACACAACGCTCTGCTTGCTATTTTTTTTTTTTTTTAATATTTTATATTTTTTTCATATATTATAATGCAAAGTAAAGTGGGTAATTGGGAAAAAAAAAAAGTTTTTTAAAAAAAGAAAAAAAATAAAAATTTATTGTTTTTAATTATTTTACAACGTTCCATATATAACCAAAAAAAAAAAATTTTGGTACTCGGTTTAACGATTTGTAGATTGTTATTTTGATTATTGATTATAATGGTGATTATCTAATTTACCACATTCAAAAGTTTGAGCAGGTGCAAATGAAACTTTACCATATTGAAAAAATCAACCTCTACCGGTTACTATTAAAACCACACCTTCTCTTTTAAAATAATTATTGATTGCCAGTAATTCAAATTTAAATTATTTAAATGTACTTGTAACGTATATATATGCAATGAAATAGGTTGTAGTGTTTATTATTGTAATGTTTGAACTTGTTACAATCCACCCATACATACCATGTGTCATTATTGGCGAATCAAATGTGTTATATTGAACCAATTGGTAATGTTGGTGGTATTAAGATGATCATGATATGTATTGGTTGTTGTGGATTATAAGTTCTACCATTATCTCTACTATAATCGATGAAATTGGTGAAATTTAACAAAAAGAAGATCATGGATGAATTTTCGAATAAAATAAAAAAATATAAAAAAAATATAAAAAAAATATTATTTAAAAAATCTTACACAAAAGGTTGGAAAACCTATTATTGTGAGATAAATTTGATTATAATAATTCATTAGTTTCAACACCAGTTTTATATCATGTGGGAAAAATTAGATTTTTAAATCCCACCTTTAATGTTGTATTTTTCGAGCAAATATTTTTTTTTTTTCATTTAATGACGTAATGAAAAGATTTTTTTTTTTCTATTAAAAATTCCATTACTAGTTTTTATAATCCATCCACAGCAATACAAATAATGTTAACTATAGATAATAAATTTTTATATATTTGGAGAAATATTCATTTAAAATCATTAATTAATAATGAAATTGAAAATATGAATATGTATGGTGATTATAAAAATTTTACACCATTATCATTAAAAAATTATAAACATAGAAATTATTTAGTAAATATTTGTTTAGATGTTACACAAGAAGAATTAGATTCTGGTATTAAATTAAATGAAATTATTCCATCATGTGTTACAACATTATCATTTGGTGAAGAATTTAGAGGTATTTTAAAACCAGGTGATATTCCATCAACTATTAAATCATTGAAATTTCCATTTCATTTTAATTCACCAATTGCAAAAGATGTATTACCAGAAGGACTTGAAAGATTAATTTTTGGTGGTATGTTTAATCAAGAATTAAATCAAGGTGTACTTCCATCAACATTAAATTATTTACGTTTTAAAAAAGGTGCATTTAATCAATTATTAATCCCAGGTGTTTTACCAATTGGTCTTAAAACAATTGAATTTGGTTATGATTTTAATCAAGAATTAGCACCAGGTGTACTTCCATCAACTTTAGAAAATTTAAATTTGGGATTATATTTTAACAAACAATTGGTTAAAGGTTCATTACCAGAAAGTTTAATTAATCTTTATTTTTCAAGTAGTTATGAATTCCCAATTACAAGTGAAATTTTACCATCAGATTTGATTGCTATTTCATTACCAAGTAATACAAATTGTTTTGAATTCCCAGAAAAATTAGAATCTGTTATTTTTGGTGGTAAATTTAATTCACCAATTGATAATTTCCCGGAATCATTAAAACATTTGGATATTCAATATGAATATACTCATCTATTACCTGCATTACCATCTGGTTTAGAACATTTTGTAATTAGAAATACTTCATATGAACATCCATTACCAAGGTTACCATCCACTTTAAAATCATTAACACTTGGTATTTATAAACATCAATTAGAAATTCCATCATCATTGACGTTGTTAGATGTCTCAAATTGTGAATTACCATTAAATATTGCATCAACCAATATCAAAAAGTTATCAATTATATCAAAAGATAATTTCCCAACATTAAATGAAAATGATTTCCCAAAATCACTTGAAGAATTAATATTATTTGGTAATAATGCATGTTCAAAAGTACCAAGTCAAGTAAAGAAATTAAATTATATTGGTGAACCATTTGAAGCCGGATTCTTATCCGAAGGTTTAATTGAATTACAAGTATCAGGTGCACCATATGATGAACCATATACATTAAAAGAAAATTCATTACCATCATCATTAAAATCAATTGAATCACATGATTATTTAGAATTTTCAGTAAATGGTCCAATTGCAAAATCAAATATTGAAAAAATTAAAGTAGCAGATATGCGTGATTTTGTTAATCAAAATATTTTACCACCATCATTAAAAGAACTTGAATTCACTTGTATGCAACAAGAAAATCAATTTGTTTCAATTGCTCAAGATGTTTTACCAAATAATTTAAAGAAATTAATTTATAGTAGAGATCATAATTTTGAAGATATTCTTCCATCAACATTACCAGAATCAATTACAACATTAGATTTAGGTTGGGATTTAGAACAAACAATTACAAAAGGTGTATTACCATCAAATCTTCATACAATTTATGTTGCAAAAAGAGTTATATTTGAAAAAGATTCTTTACCAGATTCTGTTAAAGTAATTTATTTACCAAATTGTAATGCTGACCATTATTTCATTGATAATGAAAATATTAAATTCATTAAAAGAGATGAACCATATTTCGGTGATAATAATGATGATTAATTAATAAGTGGATAAATAAAAAAATCAAATATTATAATAAAAATTTATTAAATTAATAATTAAATAAAAAATAAATAGTATAAATCAAAGTTAATGTTTTAGTTTATAATTTAAAAACAAATGAAATAATTAAACTACAATATTAATTTTATAATATATTTAAAAAAAATATCAAAAAAAAAAGAATGAGAAGAATTCTTTTTTTCTTTAAGGATAAGCTGGTAGGTAGAGAAGAATGAATAAATAAATAAATAAATAGTGGAATTTTTATATTATACATGTTTGTTTAGCTATTATTTTTATTGTTATTTTTGTTATTTTTGTTATTTTGTTGTTGTTGATATTATGGTAAAAAAAAAAAGATGATGGTTTATATAAATATAATTAATCACACATTTGTTGGTGAAAGAGGTTGTGGTTTACTTGTTTATATTGTGTTTTTTTGTATTTACTTCACCTTCTACACTTGTTTTTGTTGATTCTAAATGTGGGTGATTGCAATTTGACTTGCTGCATGTACCAACACCATTACCACCACTTCCACCACTTCCACCACTTCCACCATTACCACCACTTCCACTTTTTCCTCTTCCAATTTGATCACATACACGTTGATCTTTTACATTAATTAGAAATGGTGAAATGTGGTTGAATGTACCCTTGAATAAATTCCCAAACTCGATACTTTTTTGAGCTTCCAAATCACTAAAGGTTGTATTCAATAATTCTAAATAATTTGTTAATGGTACACCTGGTACTTGTAATGGTCTATCCACTAATAATGGAGTAATGTCAATCCATTCCAACTGAAAATTGAGTTTTGTTTTTAATTGACCACGATCATATTTATCTGATATTTGTATTATATATATAATTAATTCTTGTGGTCCAATTACAAACTTGTGGCACTCTTCTACGGATTCACAGAAATCATCATCAATTTGATTTAAATTTGTTTCTTTTAATAGTAATATCTTTAATTAAACCTATGGCTGATTCATTTGTTTTACGTGTAATTGATAATGGAGCAGTCAATTCGCCACTATTATCAAATGAACCATATACATTTCCATTCTCATCACGCTGTACAAACATTACCATTAAAGAAGATGCACCTAGTTCTGATTCTGGGCTAATTGATGTGGTACCAAATACTTTTTGTTTACTTTTTTGTTTCTTTTTTTTAGTTTTATTTGGTGAATCATTTGATGTGGTACCTGATGTTGATGGTGCTGATGGTTTTATTGGTGTTGATGAATCATCATTAATTGGTGATGTGCTTCTTTCTCTTTTTCTGTTTATTGTTGCGTTACCACCACTATTATTGTTATTATTACCGCTACCACTACTTTGTAAACTTTTACTTGTATTACTATCACCATCACTACTACTACTACTACTACTACTACTACCACCGATACTATCAATATCTTGTAAATCTTCATCTGCTGCTGATGTTGTTGTTGTTGTTGTTTTTGTTGTTGTATTATTGTTATTATTACCGCCACCACTATTTTGTAGACTTTCACTTGTATTTTTACTATTATTACTATCACCATCACTACCACTACTACTACTACTACCAATAGCTTGTAAATTTTCTTCTGCTGCTGCTGCTGTTGTTGTTGTTATTTTTGTTGTTGTTTTTGGTGTTGATGTTGATGTTGGTGTTGGTTTTGGTTTTGGTGTTGGTGTTGATTTTTCTTTATCTTGTGCTTGATGACTACTTGAATATTTTGATTGTAACGATTTTATTTCATTATTGATATTACTTGTTAATTTGTGTACCATCTCTTCTAACTCATTTACATGTTTTGTTTTATTTGTTAGTTGTTCTGATAATGAATAAATTGATTTCTTCATTTCTAATAATTGAGCAACATTGATCTGTGATGCTCCACTATATTCCAATACTCTTTCTGTTTTGGATTTATTACTTGCTAATTTAAATAATTCAGTATCAGCTGCTTTCTCTGCTTGATCAACGTTTGGTGGAATTGGTTTATCTTTGACAGCTATTTTAAATGACTGCATTAATTCATCAGCTTTAGATGAGAAAAGGTCTACCATACTACGTATTGCATTTACATATTTGATTTCTTCCATTTTTTGATTATCATCAAAGGTAATATCATTATTTAACGAAAAATTGTCTGAATCTTTGGTATAAGCTTCGCATTGTTCAATAAATTTATCTTTTAATTCTTTGTGTTTTTCAAGTCTTTGATCTGCTAATGATTTAGGTGGCATTTATTTATGAATATTATAATAATTATTATTATTATTATTATTATTATTATTATTATTATTATTATTATTATTATTATTATTATTATTATACAAATGAGCGTTGTTGGTATATATTGATATTATGATTTATTATAATTATAATTATAATTATTATTATTATAATTATTATTATTATTATCTATTATTAAACAAATGAATGTTGTATAAGTGTTTGATTTTTTTTTTTTTTTTTTTAATTTTTGAGAAAAATGAAAAAAAATGAAAAAAGTGACGGGGGTCAACTGGTTCCTGGCTCTGTAACACA
>JACAFY010014228.1:0-18684 GCA_015252635.1 Dictyostelium capitatum | reverse complement strand
TATGTGTATAATACACAGTCTGTATATTACATTTTTAATTTATTTGTGTTCATTTATCACAATTTAATGTTGTTAATTTTTTTTTTTTTTTTTTTCAAAAACTTTTTTTTAATTTTTTTTTTAAAATTTTGAATTTTTATATATATCTCACACTGCCACTCAAACACAACAAAAAAAAAAAATAACAGTAAACAACACTCTCACACACACACACACACACACCAAGTAGTTTTTACTCAATTACTTTTTTTTTTTTCTTTCTTATATGTATATTTATAACACTAACTATTAGTAATAGTACACACACACACAATAACTCATACACAAAATACTCGCACTCGCACACAACAACACATATACACATACACAATAATATAAATATATAAAAATGAGCGACGATGAAGATTGGGATGCTGATTTCAGCGACGCTTCAAATTCATCACAACAAAATATGACATCTTCATTACAAAGAAAATTAACAATTGGTAATTTATCAAAAAAGAAATCAAAATTTGATTTAATGGAAGGCGTAGCAAATACAACTACAACAACATCGGCAACTACAACGACAACAGCAACAAATAGTAGTAGTAATAATAATAATAATAATAATAATAATAATAATAACAACAATAACAATTCAACAACATTTAATAAATTAAATTTAAGTAGTAATAATAATAATAATAAACAAACAACACCAGTTAAACCAACATCAACACCAATTAAACCACCACCAACAGTATCAATTCAAAATTATACAGAAGATGATGATGATGATGATGATTGGGATAACCATTTAGAATCACCATCTAAAAGTATATTACAAAATAGAAAAGAATCTGTTGCAGATGAATGGGATGCTGATTTTGGAGATTCACCAACATTATCTGGAATTGGAATTGGTGGATCACCATCACAACCACAAATGAAAATTTTAGGTATTAAAGCAGATCCAACTACAAAAGCAGAATGGGATGATGATTTCGTTTTCAATGATAGTTCTGAAAGTGAAAATAAATCAATTTTAACACCAACTGTAAATAATATATTATCAAGAGCAAGATCTGGAAATCCAAACATCACAAATTCTGAAAATAAAATTTCACATACAATAACTGAATTATTATCATTAATTAATTGTAGGTGTTATAATATATCATAGAAATAATATATAAAAAAAATATATACTAATTATTTTCTTTTTGTATGTTACAGTTGGCGCAGATATAGAATCATCATTTCCAACACCATCAAATTCAATTTCAATTAGTAATATTCCAAAACTTTCAGGTATGTATAATATGATATATGATATATAATCACACTCATACAACACACTATACTAATATACATACCCTTACATACCCTTACTCCTACTACTATAGAGAATGAATTTAAAAAGAAAGTTGAAATTCAATTAATAAATATAGAAACTAAAGAAATTAAAGGTGATAAATTTGAAATTTCAAAAGGATATTATGATTTAGGATTATTATATCAAGTTCAACAACAAAATATATTTGCGTTTAATCAATTTTCAAGTGCAAATAAAATTTATCAAGATTATAAAGAAGATTTAGAATTTGATAGTGCTACTGATTCAACATCAACATCAACAACAACATCAGTGGTAAATCATGATTCATATGAAATTGATTTATATTTTAATTTAGGTATATCATCTAAATCAATGGCAAATATATTTAATGCAACCGAATATTTAAAAAAAGCATTAGAAGTATCACAAAGGGATAAAATTAAATTTCAATCAATTCAATTGAAAATATTATTGGAATTAGGATTAGCATATCAAACTAGTGAAACACCAATTGTTGCAACCAAATATTTTGAACAATTATTAAGATTGGTATTATTTTCACATTGTCCATTGACTACAACACCACCATTACATCATCATAATAAAGAATGTTTATCATTGGAAAATCAAAAGAAAATTAAAGAATGGAATTATATTGCAATTGGTTGTTATCAAATGGCAAAAACATTAAAACAATTAACAGAAATTGATTTATCATTTGGTTATATTCGTAGATCAATTTATTCAATTAAATTGGTAACACCAACAACAGCTACAACTAGATTACAAGAGAATGAATCAATTATATTAATGAATGAAATAAAGAAAATTCAAATTTTAAATCAACAAGATGCTGATAATACAACTGTATTGGATTTTGATTCAGATGATGAAAATGATATTGCTAGAGAAAAAGATCTACCTGAAAGTGCTTCCATTACCAGTGGTGGTGCTAAAGTTGAACAACAAGATGAAGATGATGATGATGAAGATTGGGATGCTGAATTGGGATTGGATGAAGAAGAAGATAAAAGACCAGTATTACAATTAGCAGGTCAAAGTCCAGCTGTTGCAACTAGTATTGGTAAAGATAGAATGTCACCACATTATAAATTATTAGATTCAGTAATGAATCAAAATTTTGAAATTGTAAAATATCCAAAACCATCATATCTCTATTCATTGGCAACAGTTGATGGTCATCCATTTTTACATGAAGAAGCATTATCACAATGGTTATCATCAATTATTGTTAAACATTTACAAGGTGAAGATAGAGCATTACGTGTAGTTAGTCAACGTTCATCAATTGAAGAATTAAGAAATGATTTTGCACATGAATCAAGTAAATTAAAAAAACAACCAAAAATATGGGCACGTTCAACATTGGAATTTTGTTATACACTTCATATATTTGGTCATGATCAATTATGTTGGGATACAATTATGGAGTTTTTTACAGATTTACGTGATTGTGTTTCATCATCTTCAATTCGTGGTGGTGTTGGTCCTGTAGTTGGTGGAACAAATAAATTACCACCATCAATGACACCAACTGCAAAACAACTTCAACAAGAACAAGAAGAAAAGGATGTAACTTATCATTACGCTTTTCAAATGCTTTATTTAGCTTCAAAATTATGGACAATCGAAGAAGATCCATCATTCAAACATATGTATCAAGGTTTAAAGAATTTATCACAAAATAATGCACCTCACGTTGATATAATTGTTGCCGAATGTTATTCTCATCATTTACATCATAGAAATTTAAATAATAATGATCAAGATGATGATAGTGATTATGATGATACTTCAAGTAGTAGTGGTGGTGGTGATTATGAAGAAGGTGGTAGTGGTTATGAAAATGGTGATTCATCACCATCCAATAAAAAAAGAAACAACAAGAACAACAATAATAAAAACAATAATAATCGTCACAATGAAGATTCTGACGAGGAACCAGAATTTAGAGTTAGACCAAATGAATTCTCTTCTATGGAAGAAGAGAAAATTAATCCTCTAAATACATTTTTAAGAGTTTATCAACAATGTAATATTAAATTATCAATTCAACAACAACAAAAAGCAAATTCATCATCACCATCACCATCACCATCAAAAATTAATGTATCATCATCACTTTCATCATCATCACTTCATCATCCAATATCACCATCAAATTCAACACAACAAATTTATCGTTCAATTAATCCAAATAAAGAATATTTAGAAATTGGTACTAAAAATGCAATGGCAAGAGCATTAATTGATATTCATTTTCATTTGAATGGTATATCACCATTGACTACTAAAAGATTGGTTCAAGATGATTATCAAATGCAAGGAATGGATTACACTGTAAATATTAATGGTGGAACTGGAAATGAAATTGAATTATTATTAGATGCAAATTATCGTATGAAATTACTTACAGATTTATATCCAGAAATACCACCAACATTTTTAAAAGCAAAAGCAGCATATGCATTGGGTTTGAATGCAGTTGATTCAAATGATTTAATATTGGCAGAGAAATTCCTATTTGAATGTTTATATATAATTGATAAATGTAAACAACCTGCAATTGGTTTACCATTGGTCTTATCGGAATTATCAGCAAATGCATCAGTTGCATACGCTGGTGTATTATTGGATAATTTCAAATATCAATATGCAATTGTTTCATTTGATAATGCATTATTAAATTACAATATTAGAAAGAAAAAAGAGTATGGTTCATTATTGAGAAAAGTTGCAGCATTGGCAAGAGAAAATGATGATATTCCATCTGCAATTTACTATTATAAACAAATTTTAAATAATTATTTGGAAGATGATCCACAATCAAAAACAAATGAAATCATTTATCTATGTGAAACAATTAGTACATTGTATTGGGAAAAAGGTAGTTACAAACAAGCTGAGGAATATTTAAAAGTAATTTATTTCATACTGTCTAGGCCAGCACAATCACCAAATAGTAATAGTGGTTCTGGTTCTGGGTCTGGTTCAATTGGTGGTATTGGTAGTAATGGTGGTGGTGCAAATGGTTTAATGGATTTACCACCTGGTTCATCTGGTTTAAATAGAACACCTGATACACCAAGATATGATAATCCAATATTCTTTCAATTTCAACTTAAAATGGCTTCATTATATTTAGAAAGTTATCATTTTGAAAAAGGTTTGGAATTATTGGAATTTATGAAAAGACATCCACTTCCACATGGTAAATTAAATTCATTGATTTTCATGTTGGCAAAAGCATACACTAAAAAAGAATGGTTTGAAGAAGCAACAACATTACTTAGTCAATTAGATAATGAAGATTCAAATTCAAGTAGTGGTTTTAGTATGTTTGGTAGTAGTGGTGGCAATAATAGTGCTCCATCATCATTAAACTCATCATCATCATCAACTTCATCATCATCATTTCAAAATAGTAATAATCATCATCATACACATCATCATCATCATAATAATAGTGGTCAAAATGGTATTAATAATAGTGGTGGTGGTAGTGGTATTACAAGTGGTAGTAGTGGTGGTTTAATGGGTATTGGTAGAGTATTAAAAAATTCAGGTACTGTAATTGGAGTTGGTAGAAATTCACAACAACATAGCGGTGGTCAAAAAATTGAAAGAAATTTAAAATATTGGGAATTACAATGTTTAAATTATTATCATTCAAATAGATTTTCAGAAGCATTAGTTTGTATTGAATGTGCAATTGAAACATGTCCATCTTCATCATTGAATACACGTGGTCAATATTTTTATATACGTGGTAAAGTATTTCAAAAACTTGTTTCATTTTCAAATGCAACATTGGTATTATTTCCAACAACATTAAGACCAACTGGTGATGATTGGAAAGAAATTGTTGATGCATGTACAACAACAACATATAATTGTACTGGTGATTTAATTCAAGAATGTGTTGCAAGTTATAAACGTGCATATCATTATTTCAAATCAATTGGTGATGATGTTAAAATTCAAAAAACTGTATCATGTATTGCTGAAACTTATTTAGATCGTGTATTTGGTCCAGTTGCACTACTTCATTATCCATTTGATGATGTTGCTCGTTTACCTCATTTCCCTTCTTCAAAATTAATTCAAAAAGATTCTGAACAAGAACAACAAATTTCAGATTTAAAGAAAAGAAAATTAAAAAAAGATTCATTACGTTCAAGTGATCAACCAGGTGGTGGTAATTCAACAACAACAACAACTACACCAGTTACAACTCAACCAACACCAACATTACCATTAAAAGAATTTTATATTAGTTTTGAATTAATTGAAAACCCTGCAATGTTGGCATTAGATATTAATATTGATACCTGTAATATATTGGTATTATTAAAGAATTATATGAATATGGCAGAATTGAAATTTTTACAAGGTGATCGTGATCTTTCAATTAGTTATTGGGTTGAATGTAAACAATTGTATTATACATTGTTTTTTGATGGTCCATCATTAATTATCAAAGGTGCACCATTACAATTCATTAAAAAAATATTCAACTTGTGTAAAAGAATGTTAAGATTCTTATTTGCATTTGATCAAGAATTGATAAACAAGAATTTAATGTTAATTGATAGTTATTTAAATTTAGAAATTGATATTCAACAAGCTACTCAACGTCCAATTCAATCTTCAAAACCAATGGCATATGAATCAACTCCACAAATTGATAAAATTTTCGTACCTTATGCTTATAAATCATTAACAATTGGTAGAAGTTTTAAAAAGAATCGTATGGAAGTTTCATTCTCTGTAAATAGTAAAAATGTTGCTCCACCATTAGTCAATAATAGTAAAGGTGGTATTACTTCACCAAATAGTACAGGTTCAAAGAATTCAAATAACAACAATATAGTTGGTGGTGTTTCAAATTTAACATTTGGTGAAAAAACTAAAGATGAAGAGAAATCAGTATTGAATGGTGATGAAGTTGGTGAAAAGATTTGGGGATCATTCCATTCAATTAGAAATGAAATTAGAAAATATTCAATTGGTAAAATTTCACAAGAAGAATTATCAACTAGAAATAAAGGTATAATTAAACAAATTTTAAAAGTAATGCAATCATTTAAAAATCATGTTGCAAATTCTGGTGGTTTATCATCTTCATGTACTTCACCAATATCATCATCTGCATCATCAACATCAAATTCATCAACATCTTCATCATCATCAACTGCAACTAGTCCTTCATCATATGGTTATAATAGTAGTAATAGTCCATCATCATCACCAATGCAAACTTCAATACCAGGATTTAGTACAAATAATTTAGCTAGTTTATTTAGATCACAAGCAAAAGGTCAATTAGATGGTAATAATAATAGTAGTGGTGGTAATAATAGTGTTAGAAATAGAACTCCTTCAAATGCAACAGGTGGTAACAGTACAGGTACAATTGGTGTTGCAAGTGGAATGGGTACAGTTAGAAATCAATCATCGAAATACGAAGAAATTTCATTCAATTCAACAACATCACGTATTAATGCATCACTTCAAAGATTGGTAATTTCATTACAAGTTGATAATTATTTCATTCATTATGTTCCAAGTTCAGGTAGAAAGAAATTTAATAGAATTGGTGGTGTTGAAGAATTAACTCCATTAGCTCCACCTTCAAATGTATTATATCTTGAAGTTTATTTATTATCAAATGCAAATGAAAAAGCATCATTTGTAGTATCACCATTAATTACATTGGAAAAGATATTATTATTCCTTTGTAATCGTCCATATTGGGCAACTACAGCACCATCTGATATGCCATCATTAACACCAAGTAACAACAACAGTGGTAATAATAGTGGTAGTAATAGTAATAATAGTAGTATTGGTAGTAATAGTAGTATTAGTAGTAGTGTAACATCATCAACCACTGGTGGTAATTCAGATACAGGTACAAAAAAGAAATCATTTTTTGGTTCATTTAGTAAAGCAAATCAAAATTCATTCAAATCTACACCAAAATTCTTGGAGAAAACAAATAATTTCCATAATGAATTCATTTCATTCCTTACAACTACAATTGGTCCACCAACTGGTAATTCAACAATTGAAGATGATCATTTCCATTCAACTCCACCACTACATCCAGTATCATCTGGTGTACCTGATTCACCTCCACAAACTTCAAGAAGAGGTAATGTTGTATTCAGTGATAATTCATCAGATAAATCAGATTCCGAAAAATCCGATCTTTCACGTGAATTTAATAGATCCGATAGTAATTCAAATAATATTGCTGCTGGTACCACCACAACTACCACAACCACTACAACACATCAAATTAGTCATGGTCATCAATCTACTCATCCATATATACCACATCCATCAATATTATTAAATCCAGATATTCATGGTAGAAGTATGAGTGTCGGTTCATCATCTGGTAGAAAAGTTTATACAACTCAACAAATTTCATTGGTTTCAATGGCAAAGAGAATGATTCGTAGTGAAGATCCTGCATATTCAAAAGCATATATTTCAATTGATCAATTATCATATCAAATTTGTAAAGTATTTTCACATCGTGAAATGAGAGAATGTTCTGAACAAAATCCATTATCACTTTACTTGTTTGTAAATTCTGGTGAAGAACGTAAATCATTATCCTCCTTTGATCAAAATGGTAATCAAAAAACAAATGATCAAGCAATTACATTTACACCTGAAATTTTACATTCATTCCAATCACTTTTATCATTGTCAAGTACTGATAAAAATCCAGTAGAAGAAGCTGAACGTAAAAAAGTGGTTTCTGAAATTCAACATACTACATTCTCTTCATTATTTGAAATTTTACCAGCAGAAAAAGAAAAACTTAAACAAAGTGTTGCAGCAGCTGCCGCAGCAGCATCATCATCAACAACTGGTAAAAAGATTAGTGTTGGATCAGCAATGAAATCATCATTACCATTTGGTTTATTTTCATCATCATCAACTAAATTATCACATCATAATACTGATAATATTCCATTGGTAAATGTATCTGCTTCACCATTGTTATTCATTTGTTCAAAATCATTACAAATTTTCCCATGGGAATTAATTTTACCAGAATTTATAGTACGTTATAAATCATTATTTGATATATTGAAAAGTAATTATTATAGTTTAACCAGTAGCAATAGTGAAGATTCATCTCATAGTGGTAGTGGTACAGTTTCAAATAATAATGAAAATAATAATCATTGTCCAGCAACACCATTATTTATTAGTTGTTGTTATAGTCAATTGGAAAAAGCACAACATACAGATTTCTTGAAAAAAGAATATTCATTACGTTCAATATTGTACAATTTATATACAACACCATTAAAACCAGTTGGTAATAGAATAGTTCATTCAAATCATCCATATCATTCATCATTGATTAAAGTTGGTACAAAACCATCAATCGTTAAAAAGAAATATAAATATTTGGAATTTTTCGATCTTTCAACCTCAAAAAATCATCACATTACAAATTTAATTGATCAAGTAAATCAAAGTAACAACTTTTATCCAATTCTAGTATTCACATACAATGATTTAGTTGACCTTTCACAAATTCCAATTCTATTATTAAAAATTAAACCAATTAGTTACTGTTTATTCATTCCATTTTCAAAACAAAAAGAAATTTTAAATAGATTCTTTAAAATTTACGATCATCATTTAAAACAACAAGCTGCTTCTTCAAGTGGTACTGGTAAATCTGGTAGTAGTAGTAATTTAAATAGCTCACCTCAAACAACTAGAAAAGAAAGATATCAATTTTTAATTTCTACAATTCAATCTGTTAAAGAAGAATTTTATACCCCAATTGTTTTATATAATCCAACCTTTTTTGTAAATAATGAAGAAAATTAATAAAAATAAATAAAAATATATTCAACAAAAAAATTAAATATTTTATTTATTAAATTTTTTATAAAATAATAATATTTTCAAAAAATTGAATTTCATAAATAAATATACCTAACGCTCAAACAAATGAACACACATACACAATTTAAAAATTTGAAAATCAGATAATCTTTCTATTAATTTTAATAAATAAGGTAATATGTAGCAAAATACCGTTTTCTTTTTATTTTTATCATAATAATGATTTTTGGAACTGTAACAGTAAAAGGTATCAGTAGCAGCAGCAACAACAACAACAACAACAACTACATCAACAACAACAACAACAACAACAACAACAATATAAATAATAAAAACAACACAATATCAACATTACTTATCAATTCATTGGGATAATTCAATATATTAAAACTCATCACTCTATTAAATACATAATAAATTTATTTAAAAATCTTCACTTGAAAATTGATACAGTTACTATCATTGATTAATTTATATGTATAAGCAAATCATGAATAAACGTTAATAACAATAGTTGTGATATAAAATCATTATCAGCATTTATTAAATAAACCATCATTAATTTCATCATTAACACAAATCGCTACTTCAAAATTATTTAAATCCAATAATATTTATCCACATCTAATTCAAGTAATACAGTAGGAGAAGTGTATTTTTCATTTTCTTTTTTTCCTCTTCATCACATAATAATAAATATACATTACACAGAAATAAAATAAAAGTTTAATATTTAATAATAATCTGGAAGGTTATGATAAATAGTTTTATTGTTGTTTTTTTATTTATTATTTATTATTATTATTATTATTATTATTATTATTATTATTATTATTATTATTATTATTATTTAATGTTCTTGTTGTTCTCCTTGTTTTTTTGTATCTTTGACAAATCTTCTTGGATTTTCGAATAATCTGTAATAGGTAAAAGTTGATATACCAGTTTTAATTCCTGCATAAGTTGATTTTGGATAATATTGTAAAATTGAAGCATCTTGGATAATTTGTATATTTGAAGTGTACATTAATAATCCTGTTAATTTCTTGAATAAACTAAGAGTTTTAACATCAATATCGGTAAAACAATACTTTCTTGGTGCCATTAAATCTATTAAACCAACTGGAAGATCTTGTAATTTAAATTCACTTTTAAAATTAATACCATATTCTAAGAATTTAATTTGTTTTGGAATTGTAAAAGTTATAAGTTTATCATAATCATGACTAAATACTAATGATTCAACTGTTTTTGGTATATTTAATGAATCACCATAATAACTGTCTACAATAAGTGTATATAATACTGGTAATGCAACTTGTCCATTTAAAATGTGACTTGAGTCTCTACCAACTGTCAATGTTTTGAGTTTGTTGAATCTAATGATATCTTCTGGAACATTTATATTATTATTGCTATTATTATTTATTGTAGTTGCTGTTGTTTCCATTGCTGTTGTTGTTGATACATTTTCTGGTGACTCGATTGATTTAGTTGGAATAACCAATTTGGTTGTTTTAGAAAATACCAAAAAATGGATATGCTTTGGTATTGTAGTAATATCAACTTTTTTGAATTTGTTGCTAAATTTAATAACTTTTACTTGTGAATTGAATGGAAATGTACTATCATTAATAATTGCATTACAATTGAAAGTGTAATCATAGTTGGTTGATGGTAAACTAGTAATAATTGGTAAATCTTCTTGTTTAGTTTCTGGTGTAATACCATTTGGATTTACAATTACAATTCTATGCAATAAATGTGACCATTTGATATAATTTTTAACGCTTTCTCTAATTGAAATTGATTTTGTTACACTAAATAAATGAGTAAATTTATATTTTAACTTTTTAATTTTTTCTGGTGATGTCATACATAATTTGGAGATCAATTCAGAAAAAATTGAAGTCAATTGATTTGCTGCTACTATAGGTACTAATTTTTGAACTTCTTTTTTGAATGTTATAACTGCTCCAATAAATGCAACTTCAATTGAATTATCAATTACTTGATTAACTTGTATACCAATATCTGTGAATGATAATTCAGCTAAATATAACATTGAATAACAATATGCAATCTCTTCTTTTGCATGTTTAATTACATTACAAAGTACATCATTTAATGCAGCATCTAATTCTGGTCCAGCTTGATTAAAAATTTTATAAATGTTTAGTGTTGATTTAATTTCTGATCTAATTAAATTTGAAACTTCTTCTTTTAATGAATATTCAACATCTAATATAACTTTTGCTTCAATAATATCAAAAGTTGAAAATTTATTTGATGTATTTATTTCTCTAATTTCACTTAAACCTTTAAATATTTTAAAACGAAGAAACTTTTACATATATAAAATGGTTTTAGTAAATAATGATGATAAAAACTATAATTATAAATATATAGACATATAGGGAATGTATATATACTTTATTTTTCCAAATTTTACTACCTGCACTTGTTTCTTCAACTTTTGGTTTATCTATTTGTTGACTAATTGGTAATATAATATCATGTTTATTCTTTTTCATGTCACGATCTTCATCTTTAACTTCAATATGGTGTTTTTTTGTATTTTTATAGTTATTATTGATGTCGTCCATCACTATATATATTTATGTTTGTATGTTCGTGTGATACTATAGCGTAAAAAAAAATAAAAAATAAAAAAATAAAAAAATCAAAAAATTAAAAAAAAATAGAAAAAAAAAAAAGATTCACCAAAACGAATGTCACCCCACTATAAAAATTAAATTTAATACAAAAAAATAAACATAATTATTTGAAAAAGGATAAAAATTTCATTATTTGTATGTGTGTGTATGTATGTGTGTATGTGTATGTGTGTGTGTGGGGTGAGATAAAAGTTAAAATATGTTTATACGCATTTGCAAATTTATTTAAATTAACATCATTTGTATTTAGACTATTCAAATTATTGTAATATTTGGTTTAAAGTTAACGAGACAAGAATAAATAAAAAATACAGTTTATTAATCAAAAATAAGATGAATACAATTGGTGATTATTTTTTTTCACCCCTTATACCTACCTACCTCTCAATTGAAAGGGAAAGTGAATATGACGAATAATTATAAACAATTTTTTTTTTAATAAAAACATAAATATCTTCCCTTATGGTATGAATATAATAATTTTGTACTATATTTATTGTTTCATTGCTGTAACTTGTAATTGTGTTTTAATGTGTGTGTTTATTGAGTATAACATTGTCCATTTCCATCCATATTTGGAGTATCATCAGATTTAATTTGATTAACTTGTTGTTGTCTTAAATTATCAATAACTGAAGCATTAACATGAGTAGCAGTTGAAGAAGTACCAACAGTATTTAAATTATTTTTAGCAGAGTTTGAAACACTTAATTTTCTAATATTATCTGTATATTATTGAATACAAAAATATAAAAATATTAATATTTATTTATAAAAATATAATTTATTTTAAACAATAAACATACTAATAATTGTCATTTTGGGTATTTAATTATTATTACTTATTAATTATACTACTTGTTGTTGTTATTGTTATTCTCAAGTTGAATGATATTTTTCATCTGTATTTATAGTTTTTTTAATTTTTAATTTTTCAATAAAAAAACCGAATATCAAACCACAAACATTATTTAAATAAATGTTCATATTATCAAATTATTTATACAATGTTAAAAAGAAAAATGTTTTAGTAATCCGTTTAAAAAAAATATGATTAATATACTTTAAAAACATATTGTTAAAAATTAATTCGGTATTATACCATTTCTCAATTCTTATGCATATATCAAAATAAAAAAAACAATTAAACACATTTTATTTTCCTTTTGTATCAAATTTCCAATAAAAAACATTAAATTAATTTATAGTGTGTGGTTAGAATTATTCAATAAATTTAACATTTTTATAATCGGTTTTAAATGGAAACGTAATGTTTTTAATTTATTTGAATCATTTATAAAATTTAGATAACATATATATTATTTAAATGCATTTTTACTTGTTTTTTTGGACTTACAACATATTTTATTAATTAAAATACTATATAAAAAAAAAATATAGTTAAATAAATATTAAAGAAATTAAATAAATTGAAGTAATTAGTTCTTATTAAAAACATTGTTTTTATACATATTTTTAATAAATAGATAATATTTACATTTTTTTTAAAATGTTTTATGGTGATTTTCGGGTTTTTATTAAAAAATTTAAAAAAAAAAGAAAAAAAAGAAAAAACTATAAATACAGATGATAATTTTTTAATTCATCATTCAACTTGCGAATAACAATAACAACAACAAGTAGTATAATTAATAAGTAATAATAATTAAATACCCAAAATGACAATTATTAGTATGTTTTGATTTATTTTAAATAATTAATTTTTATGAATAAATATTAATATTTCTTACTGAAAACAAAATACACAGATAATATTAGAAAATTAAGTGTTTAAAACTCTGCTAAAAATAATTTAAATACTGTTGGTACTTCTTCAACTGCTACTCGTGTTAATGCTTCCGTTATTGATAATTTAAGACAACAACAACAAGTTAATCAAATTGCATCTGATGATACTCCAAATTTTGATGGAAATGGACAATGTATTGTTCAAAAAACATAAAATCTAATTACAAAATTAATATAATAATGTAACAACAATATTATAAATAAAATAAAATAAAACTATATAAAATTATTGTAATGGTAGATAGATAAAAAGATATTTGCTTTAGCTATATTTATATGGTTATATTTATAAAAAATATTTAATTATTAATATTTATTCGTTATCACCTTAAATACTTCACAATAACCACTCAATCATTATAAAATCAAATATATAGTTATAATATTGTATTTACAAATTAAATTTTATTTATTTTATAGTTTATTTATTTGTTTAATTTATTTGAATTTTAATTGAATTTAAATAATTTTCTTTTTTATCAATTGTAATTGATAATAAACCATTTTCAAAAGTAGAATTAATTGAATTTAAATTTAATTGATGTAATAATTTAGTTAGGTCTAAATGTCTTTTAAAGTATCCAAATGTTCTTTCTTGAATATATTTAGTTGGCAATTTGGATTCTTCTGTTGATGAGGTTGAAGTTTGTTTTTGTTGATGTTTTACATGATCTTCAAATTCTTTGATTGAAGATTCATTATCATTGTGATGATTAAATTTAACAGTATTATCTATTTTAGTGACAGTTTCTTTAATTTTTGGTTTTCCATTGCATGTTGATTTCTTTTTTTCACCTTGAATTGTTAATATTGAATCATTTATATTAATTTCAATATCATGTTTATTAACACCTGATAATTCAACTTTAATTAATAATTGTTCATTTGTTAATGTTACATCTAATTCTGGTATAATAGATATGATTTTTCTGTTGTTGCCGCTGTTACTGTTGCCACTGTTGCTGCAGTTATTATTATTTGTTGATGGAGTACCTTGTGAAGTTGGTGTTCTTTTACATGAACCACCATAAATGTTATTATTATTATTATGAATAGTATTTAATAAATCGAAAAAGGTTGTCATTTGTATTATTGTATTTTATTATTATTATTATTATTTTTATTATTTATATAATTGCAATTAATTTAATTATGTGTTTGTTTATTTTGTTATTGAATATGTGATTTAAAATTGAAATAGTATTTATAGTGTTTTGATTTGGATATATTGCCCACATAATAATGATATCATTTTTAGTCGCATCAATGTTATTTTACATATTAAAATCCCAATGAATTATTATATGTCAATGTGATATCTGGTAATAATAAAAATAATTTTTTGCAAATTTCCAAATTATTTTTTGCAAATTTCAAATAATTTTTAATTATTATTTTTTTTTTCATAACAATGAAAAGAATAAATATCATTTTAATATAGATGATAACTATATTCATGAGTTTATGATATTATCTAATTTTTAACACCTATTTTGAAATTGGTAAATTATTATCACCAAATCATTCAAATCAAAATTCAGTAACAATACTTTACAAAGAGTAAATAGATCAATTATTTAGTATATCATTATTACTAAAATAAAAATAACTCATCTTATAAAATAATATTATATTATTAATAATAAAAACCACAAAGATTATTACAATCTTCTTTTTGAAAATTTAAAATTAAATCGCAAAAAAAAAAAAAATAATAATAAAAAGACAGTGTGTGTTTGTGTGGTTAAATTTGTAATAAATCACAAGTTTGATTAGTTTTTATAATCCGAACACAGAATTGTAAACATGGAGATAACTAAATATCATAAAAATAATAATTATAATAATAATCATAATGGTTGTATTATTATTTATGGTTAACAATTTTGTGGTATCAAAATATTTTAATGGTCAAAAAAAATGCTTGAAAATTTAAAAATATAAAAAAAAAAAAATAAAAAAAAAAATAAAAAAATTTTTTCAAAAATGAAAAAAATCATGGAGCATAATCACCCACATAATATTTGCAAAAATTAAACAACAACAGTTAAAAAAAAAAAATCAATCTAGCCATCAAAAATAAATTAAATTAAATTTTTAATATATTTCTAAATTTCTAATTTTTTTTTCATTTTTTTTTTTTTTTCTCATTTAATAATATTTTTCATCTTACATCCATATAATCAAACTTTTTATATATATTTTATTTCTATATTTCCATCATATTTATTTATTTTTTTGTATATTTATTTATTTTTTTGTATATTTTCATTTAAATTGGTAAGTTTAATACATACATATACAATGAAATACAATATGTACATAATAACCTTTTAAACAACATAAAAGGGTTCTTTATTCTTTCATTTTTTTTATTGTTTTTTTTTTTGTTTAAAATATTGTTATTATAATGGCGAAATAATATAATAAACACACACATACACACACCATCTTTTTTGTATATTGTTACAATATTAATTTTAAAAAATCATTATAATAATAATAATAATAATAATAAATATGGTGTTGATACATATGTACAAATTATCATTTAAATTCGAACGTGTTTGTTTTTTTTGTGTTTATTATAATTAATAAAATATATATTGTGACACCTGTATGTAGGTATTAAAGTATCATTTTAAAAATACATATATTATACATGTGTGTTTAAGTGGTGTGTTGTAACAGATAATAACAAATATATAGTCCACTCTACATAATATTGCTCACCATTTATTTAAATAAAAATTTCTTTCATTTTTAACGAATATAATATATTTAAATATTTGGAGGTTTAAGATTTATCCCAAAAACAACAACAATATTTGTTTTATTATTGTCACACAGTACCCCACCACATCATCACATAAGTTTCATATTATATTTGTGTGTGTGTGTGTGTTTTTTTTTGAAATTTAATATTTTTTATAACAATATAATAAAATTGAATTTTAATTACTAATTTAAATCTATAATTATCCATTTTTTATTATTCTCTCTATTTCTATATTGTAACCAAATTTTTTTTAAAAAAAAAGGCTTGCCAACAATTTTTAAATATACCATTTTCTAATTTTTTTTTTTTTTTTGTGTTTTTCCTTTTTCAAATCTAATTTTCCTCTCTTTATATTATTTTTCCCAATTTTTAATTTTTAAATAATAATTGTTTTGTGTCATCAATTTTATTTTTTTTAATTTTTATTTTATTTTTTTTAAATTTTGTAAATACATAAAACCCAAACAAATACATTTTTAATTTTTTTATTTTATATATATAGTAATACACATTAATTTGTTTTCTTTTTTCTCTATTTTTTTTTTAATAACAATTTTAATTTTTAATAATAATTAATATATATTTTTTTCTAAACTTTTTTTTTTTTTGTAAATTTTGTATAATTTAAATAAATATCAACTTGTTGTATAAACTAAATAATAATAAATAAATAATAATATAAATAATAATGGAATCAAATAATCAACCACCAAGATTCGGTTTAGAAACTAGAAAAAGAAATAAAGATGTAAATACAAGAAAACAAAAAGAAATTTTAAAAGTTGAAAAATTAAAAAAACTTGAAATTAAAAAACAAGAAGAACAAATTAAATTAAAAGAACAAGAAGAAAAACATAGATTAACATTAATTCGCTTAGCAAATCCTGCAAATCAAAATGTATACACAAGTAATATACCAAAAGGTATATCACGTCCATTATTAATCTATGGTGAAGATAAAGACAAGAAATCATTATTTCCAGAACCACAAGATTATGACATTGAAGATGGTCCAGCATTTGAACCAACTTCATTTGCTGTTAAATTAGGTCCAAATGGAATTTTCCAACATGAATTACGTTTATCAAGCTCTGCCAATTCAAGGGAAAATACCGACATCCAAAAAGCAATCGAATTGAGCTTGAAACAAACTGACGTAG
Organism: Dictyostelium capitatum; assembly: GCA_015252635.1. Lineage (NCBI taxonomy): Eukaryota > Evosea > Eumycetozoa > Dictyosteliales > Dictyosteliaceae > Dictyostelium > Dictyostelium capitatum. Next base: position 1,029 of record JACAFY010014228.1, on the reverse strand, counting down.
TAATAGTAAAAAATCCATTGGATGAAATTGAAAATGATTTTGTTGTATTCAATGAACAACCAGATGAAAAAGAAAAAGAATTGGAACATTGGGAACTTTTAGATGAATGCAGTTCATCATTGGTCAACTTTGTTACAACTCCTTACAATTTCTCTGAATTGGAATTCCCACATCTTGCAACCTGTAGCCGTCAAATCTCTAAATCAAACAACAACCTTGGTCAAAATAATCCTTGGTTAAATTCAAAATCATTATTAGCCACAATTTCAAAATAAACATATAATATATAATGAAAATGGGCTGGGCTGTGATGGTTGTAATCAACATTAGAGAATTGATTAAAAAAATTTAAAAAAAAATAAGAAAGGGAACTAGTCAAATTAAAAAAACAAAAAACAAAAACAAAAAAAACATATACACAATAATAATTTAAATAACAAACAAAAGCAAATAACAAAAACAAACAATACTACCATAAAATCTAGATGGATAAAAAACAAATTAATAAACAAATAAAGAAAAAAAAAAAACTTTTTTTTTTTTTTTAATAAATACCTAAAAAACTATATTTATTTTATTACTACTATTTTATTGTTATTGTTTGTTGCTTAAAGTTCATCATGAGTTGGTTGTTTAATTTTTGGTTGTGATTCTTCAATTTGTGGTGCATCAGATGGAATATCAATGTTTTTCACATCTTCATGTGCATTATATGTTTGCAACCACAATATTCAACTTATAAAAATTATGGAAATCAATCCAGAACACGCTCAGTAATCAAATTCTTTCAAGATTAATTGAATTTGTTGAAACCGATCAAATATTAAAAGTATTTGAAACTTCTATTGTTTACGATTTATTGTATTTTTTTAGGATATAAATGCGACAGCGCAATCACTATGCACCGTCACCTCAAAGATTTTTTTTTTTTTTTTTTTTTTTTTTTTATAAAAAATAAACAAAAAAAAAAAAATGTATTTTTTTTTTTTTTTTTTTTTTTAATTTATTTTTTTTTTTAAAAAAAATTTT
>JACAFY010014217.1:3287-18699 GCA_015252635.1 Dictyostelium capitatum | reverse complement strand
CCTTTTTTAAAAATCCTATTGGTGGTTTTTGTTGTTTTTTTTAAAAATAAATTATATAAATATTTTTTTTTTTTTTTTTTTTTTTTTTTTTTTTTGACAGTTGGTGTATGTGTGTGTTAGTTTGTGTGTGTTAAATTTATCTATTATTAATAAAACACATGTGTGATTGATGATTATTATTAATATTAATTGTTAAATGGTTAAAATCATTCATTTGTAAAAAATATAAACATTCACGCAAAAAAAGTTTTTTTTCTATTTTTTTTATTTTTTTTTTTTTTCAAAAAGTAAAGAAACCGTATTGGGGTTTAATGTTTCTTTAGCGCAACACTATAAATATGCAATTTTACAATTTTTTTTTAAATTTTTTTAAAGTGATTGATTTAAAAAAAAAAAATTTAATTAATAATAATTTTATTTTTTTTTTTTTAAAAAAATTTTTTTTTTTTTTTTTATATTTTTTTTTTTTTTTTTGATTGTCTTTTAATTAATTTAACACTTGATCTTTGAAAAATATTTTTGGAAAAGGTTACAAATTTATTTTTAATTAATTAAATAATCATTTTTTAAAAATAATAAAATCGCCCAAAGAATATTATTCATATATCAAACCAATACAATTGTGATAATACTAAAATTAACATAATGTGATATTCAAACCAATAATAACAATTCATTACATCACATTGTTATGTTATTCAGTTTTAGTTTAAAAATTTGAAAAGGGGTAACAAATTATTATTGTTATTATTATTATAAAGAGATATTTATATAACAAAATAATTTTCAAAAAAATTAATAACAATGAAATTGTTTTTTTAATTTTAAATTTTATTTTTAAAAAAATTTATTCTAAAAAAAAAAATTTTTTTTAAATTTTATTTTTTTTTTTTTTTTTTTTTTTTTTTTTTAATTAATGAAATTTAATCACTTTACAAACCTACCACCAAATTTTTATTAATTTAAATTTTTAAAAATGGTACCACACAGATGTAACACAGTAGTTTTTTATTTTTTTCATCAATTAAATTTTTATAAAATGATCACCGAGAGAAATAATTACACATATACCAGATGAATGGGATAATAAAAAAATTATTCACACTTCTAATTCAACATATGCAAAATATAAAACGATATTCCTAATAGTGTCAATTCACAATAATTATTACTATAAGGTTCAGTTAAAGCTCAAAACTTATCTAAAAACTAAATAATAATAAATAAATTAAATAAAAAGTATATATTTTTTAGATATAAATAAAAATAAAAATGGAATGAAATACATTCTTTTTATCTGGTGATATAGTTTGAATTACGTTCTACATTCTTACTGTATCTCCTACTGACAATAAACAAAGATTATGTTATTTTTTAATATTTTTGTTGATTTTAATTAAATTGATTTATAATAATCATACATAATAACGTTGCAAATTTACAAATAAATAATTTTTTTTTTAAAAAAATAAATATCTTAACTCACCAAAAACATTTTTTTGATAAAAATAACAGACTTCAGAAAAAAATATTTTTTTGCCACAATCAATTTTATAATAAACGCTATTATACTTTTTTTATTCATTAACACACAAAATGAAAAAAAAGCAAGATAACAAAATACAAATTTCAGATTCACTGTTTTTTAAAGTGTTTAGAAATTTAGTTATTAGAAATACGATATTGGGTTTTATAAAGTGTGGTTTTAATATTAGTAATTATGAATATAATTCAATTATCAGTACTGAATTTATGATTAAAAATGGATTATTTCAATTACTCTTTGAAAAGGTTAAACGTTCAGAATATTTAATATTCAATAATGATATTGATGGTCCAAATTATTGTAATAATAATAATGGTAGTTCAAATTCATTAAATAGTTATATAGAAGATACAAATGGTAGAATAATTATGAAAAAGGAATATTCAATATTTAATTGTTTTAAAACAAATGGTGATGAAAATAGTAATAGTGATGATGGTAATGAAGATTACAAAAATTCAAAAGGTTATCAATTTTATAAAAATTTATTTGGAAATTATTCAAAACAATTCCCATCAAAAGATCATTTATTTACAATTGGTGTTGAATATGATAATCTTTCAATATTACGTGTATTAAAATATGTATATCATATTTCACCAAATCCAAGTACAAGTAAATTACCACAACCAGAAAAAGTTCAATTAGTATTTAAACAATTAATAAAATCAATTAATATTGGGTCATTTAAAGTATCAGAACTCTTTAGTAGATATTTACCAAATCCATTTTCTACATTTAAAGATAGTAGTGGTAATTTAGTTAAATTATATGGTGATTTATTCAAAGAAACTGTTGGTAATTTTCAAGAACAATTTGAAAATGTACAAGATATTAAATTTTTTAATGAAAAAGTTCAATTTTTAATTTGTAAATTGAATTATCCATATCCAAATATTGATTTAATATCAAGAAAAATAGTATTATATAATGGTTTATTCAAAATGTTAATTTATCAAAAATCATTACAATTAGTTATTGAATGTTGTCGTACATTAATTCATTTAAAATTGGATTCATATTTTGAAAAAGATTTCACTCAAATACATCAAGAAAGTATAACTAATCCTGATTATGATTATAAAGCAAGTATGATTTATATCAAATATAAAATATATAAAGAATTTAATAATTTCAAATTACCAACAATTCAATCATTTGAAGAAATGATATCATCTTGTAATTTCACAAATAATGAAATGCAATCAAAAATATATGATTTAGAATTTGGTAGTAGTAGTAGTTGTAGTGGTATTGTTGGTGAAGAAGATGAAACAAATAATAAGAAATTAGATACATTAATTAAATGTTTTCAAATGTTAATTGTTTTCACTGATAATAAAAATGAAATGTTTTCAAATTGGTTATTCTTTAAATTAAAGTATTTCAATTTAAATTATAATGAATATTATAATACATTAATTAAAATACCAGAATTGGATAAAATTAGATTTGGTTTATATTCAATTACTGGTGAAGATGGTAATGGTAATGGTATTGATATTGATAATCAACAATTATTATCAAAACAACAATTAGAACATACATTTTTATATTGTAAATCCAATTGGACTATTCAAGAATCATTTTTTAAAGAAGCAATTAAAGATATTAAACAAGGTATTGCAAATTCAAATTTATTAGATGAATTAATTAAAATTGCATGTAGGTCAAGTTCATTCTCAATTGAATTATTAAAATTAGTTAAAAGTGAATTAAAAATTAAATCATTTTCAATTGAACAATTAAAATCATTTAAAACAGCACAATTGGTTGATTATGTTTTAAATAATTTCAGTAGTAACAGTGGTTTAAAAGATCATTTTTCAGATTTATTACAAATAAATTTATTTAATTATCAAATTGCAAATCATTTAAAAACAAATTATGAAATGGAATTCAAATATGAAATAATTAGTGGATTTTGTATTGATTCAAATATACATACAACTATAAATAAAAGTAATAATTCATTAAACTTTAAATTCATTAAAGAGAATTGGAATAATAATTTTAGATCAATAAATTTCATTTTATCAAAATTTAATGATTGTAATGAATTTGAACAATTTATAACAACACATTCATCAAGTATTAAATTGGCAACTATAAATAAACCAATTAATTTCTATGGTCTAAATAAACGGTTATCAATTCAACAAACAAATTATATGTATAATTTAAAATCTCAATTATTTTTAAATAATACATTTATGCCACCACCTGATCCAATATCATTTTTAACAAGATATTTAAGAAATGAATTCATTGATCTATTCAATATTGATAATAACAACAACAACAATTGTACAATACTACCAAATTCAAAGTCAATTTATATGGTATTAAATGAAATTTCAAAAAGAGGTGATATTAAAACATTGGATTTCCTTTTATCAGATAAATTTAATGACAAAGAATTTAAAAAATATATTATAAAATATGTATTATTTAAATCATCAAAGTATGGTCAATTATCAATTCTTCAATATATTTCAAACAAGAATTCTTTAAAAAAAGAATTAAATTATTTAAAATTATTAAATTCAAATACAACTGTTAATAATAATAATGAAAAAGAAAAGAAAAGAAAATCAAATAGAAAAAGTGATATTAATAATACAACAACAACAACAAAAACTGTTAATAATACAAAATCTGATGAAAATTATACAACACTATATAACATACCATTTAAATCATTACAAAATAGAAACAACAAACAATTTATTGATCCAAATTTCACTGTTGATGATTGGCATTTTATATTTATTAAATATTTATTACCAAATGGTTTCATAGAATTAATCAAATTTATATCTTCAGAATATGAATATAAAATCAATTTAAATTGGTTAAATGATTTAATTGGTAAAGAAAAACATTTAATTTCAATCAATAATTATTTAATATTACCTCAAATTTTACCTCCTCCAAAAAAATAAAATAATAATATTTGACACACACCAAAAAAATATTGCAACTATATATATATAAACATTAATTAAAGAATAATAATAGTATACTAATTCAAAAACAATTATATTTATTACATTATTGTTGATTTTCTATTTTTGGTATTGTTGTTACTATTAGTTAAACTACTGCCACTACCACTACTATTATTACTACTATTATTTAATTTACAATTCATTTTAGATCTTAAATCTGGTGAAATTGAGAATTTCTGAGAGGAAGAAAACTTTTTCAAAAAGAAATCTTTGCTATCTAAACTTTGACTAAGATTATGTTGTTGATGACTATTTCTGAATTTACTTTCAATTATTATTGCTTTTGATCTATTTTTACTATTACTATTATTACATGGGTTTGTTGTTGTTGTTGTTGTTGTTGTTGTTGTTGTTGTTGTTGTTGTTGTTGTGTTTATTATTGTATTTATTATATTATCACCGCTATTATTTACACTACTGCTATTACTATTATTATTATTATTATTATTATTATTATTATTATTATTTGTTTTATGTAAGTTGATTATTAAAGTATCTGATTTATTAATTTTTGTATAATCCCTAACTTGTTTTTTAAATTGATGTGCTGCTGATGTTATTGCTAATGTATCTGGTGAATCATAACCATCGCTAACACCACTACCAGTGACATTTGTATTATATGTATTTGTTGAGGAGGAGGAGGAAGTTGAAACTGAAATTGATATATTTGGTGATGAAGTTTCAAATTGTGGTACCTTTTCTGCAACATGTTGAAATTCATATTGACCACGGTCATCTTGATTACCATCATTTCCTTCATGATTACCACCATGATCTACTTCTTCTTGTACATCTTCAACAATTTCATCGTCATCATCATCATCTTCTTCCTCTTCTTCATCTGAAGGTTGATTATCAATTTCAATTTGAATGAAACCTTTAACATCTAAACAATGAACATAATTATTATATTGATCCAATGAAATGTTTACATTGAAATCCAATAATTGAATAGCTTGTTTTTCCATTTTCAATACATCTTGTAATGAAGTACCACAAACTCTTGAATATATATCGAGTCTGTAAAAATAGTCATCCCAAAATTTAATTGATACCAATATGCATGAAAAGTAAATTCTATGTACATTATATGAATTAATTGGTACTTGTTTACCAATTATCATTCTATCCATATAAATTAATGCAATTATAAAACATGATTTACTACATCCTAAATATTTAACCAACCGATATGTGAAATCTGTAATAGTGATTGACGGTTTCATACCCAACGGATTATAAAATGAACATATCATTTCATTATTACTACCATTACCATTACCACCATCATCACATAAACTATCACCATTATCAATCATTCTAGTTAATAAATGTGATACAATATATTCAATTGAATCACCGTCATCTATTCTTTTATTTTGCCATATTGTAAATTCTATATTTTTAATTAAATTTAATATTGTAACTGTTGTTTCTTCTTCACTTTTATTGTGAATCATATTATTTATTAAAATTTATGTGTAAAGATTTATTTTTGTTATTATGTCTGATGATTTGTGTGTGTGTGTGATTAAATTTTTTTTAAAAAAAGAAAAAAAAAAAATAACGGTTGCGATTTGAATTTTTTTTTTAATTTTTTTTTTTTTTTTTTTCGATAAATTTTCCTTGCTTGTAAATTTTAAAATTTATTATTATTTTTTATATATTTATAAATATTTTATTTCTAAACATTTGATATGCAATTAATAACCAACAACCAACACCAATACAATTTGATAATAAATATAATGAATGAGTTTGATTTTCAACATAAAATGAAAATGGGAAATAAGTACCTAAGATTTCATGACCACAATAAATTGTAATTGGATTCATACCAACGTAAATGAATGGTGATCCATTCCAATACTTTTTAATATCAACTACAATATATAATATAGTTAACACAAAGAATCCAAATCCAGCCATTAATAAAATGAAAGAAGGTGACCATAAATTTTTATTTACAGGTATCCAACCATCGTTTTGAGAAACACCACATAATCCTGCAGCAATTCCACATAATATTACAGACCAAATCATCCAACGAATTAAACGTGATTTATTTGATTTATAAGTTAATATAACTCTACCTGCTTGAACACCAATAAAACATAAGAATATTGAAGTTAAATAACCAACTGTACCTTCTGGATCATATGATGGTGTTTGATAAACATCAAGACATGTTGGATTTTGAAATATATGTGCATTTGTAAATATTTTTAAATCAATTAATCTTGCTGATCCACCTGTACAATTTGGATATTTACCACCATCTGCTAATCCGCCAACACCAAGATAACCAGTTGGACAACCAGGAACTGGTACTAAAAACATTAATAAAAACCAACCTGAAAATAACAATAATGCAACTATCCATTGTATCCAATATGGAGCAATATCTGCAAAATATTTATTAATCATCAAATTACCAAAATTACCACTTTCATCTGCATCTGCACCACGATATAAATGTTTTTTATCTGTTCCACTATTACCACCACTACCACCATTACCATTACCATCACCATTATTTACAGATGGTCCGCCTAAAATTGATTGTGTTTCAATAATTTCTTGTGGAATTAAAAATTGTTGTGATCCATGACTGTTGTTATTTTCACCACCTATTTTTCCATCCATTATATCAATTATATCACTCTTATGATGATGATGATGATGATGATGATGATGTCTTAATTTCCATACTGGTATATATAACATTATTAAACCAACAACCAAATAAGATATTGAAAATCTTTGAAGTACACCTAATATTCTCCAATTTTGAAGATCGAAACCATTATTAATGAAAAGACCCAAACTAAATAATATGATTGAACGACGTATTAATTTCACTAAAATGACACGTTTTGGAGTACCACGTTTTTCCATTGCTTGAAATGATAATGGCATTGCAATACCCATAATGAAAACAAACCATGGAAATACTAAATCTGCAACAGTTAAACCATTCCAAAGTGAATGATTAAAAAACCAGTATCCACCACCACCATAATTTACAAATATCATAATTGTAATTGAAAATCCTCTAAATACATCTAATGATCTTAATCTATCTTTTTTTCTATTTTCTCTTTCTACACTTGATACTAATTGATACTCTAATGAATCACTCTTTAATCTATTATAACAATATACAATTAATGGCCATGAAATTGACATACCAATTAAAATTGAAAACATTACTGCAATTGGTATATTTGAATTTATTGGTTCTTTAATTATATTAACTGAATGATACATTCTTCTGTAAATTTTTAAAAACAAACAAACAAACAACAATCAGTATTTATATATATATATATATATATTAAATATTGTATTATTGTAGTTAAACTTACTTTGTAACATTTTCAGTTGTAACATTTACACTTATATCGTAAATACCATATTCATTAAACATTTGATAAAATGATAAATCTGCTAAATCATTTGTTGTTGTACCATTATTTAAAATTGTAATATTAAATTTATATCCAAATGTACTTGGCATAATTATATAATTTGAACTTGATGAGCTGTATATATATGAATATACAAATTTAGATAGGAATGTGTGAAAATACGTTAGTTAATATATGAATTTCAATGCACACTTATCTACATTAATAATTTGAATACATACTTTAATTCAACTAATAATTGATATCTACATGAATAACATGTATCATATATATATTCAACATGTAATGTTGTATTAAAATTCTTTATTGATTCATGTATATTTGTACAAATTCTTAAATAAGCTTGATCATAACTTAAATTTGAAATGTCTGGTGTATTAATTATATTTGTTATTGTTGGTTGTTGTGATTTTACAAAATTTACAAAAAAACAAAAAACAAATAACACAAATAATAATTTTATATGATGATTTATATCCATCATCATTTTTAGATCTATATGTGTGTGTGTTTTTGATTGATTGTTTGTGTTGTGTTTTGTTGTGAGGGTGTATTGTAATTAATTTATCATATGATCAAAAAAAAAAAAAAACCATTTTTTTTTAAAAATTAATTTTTTTTAAATTAATTAATTTTTGAATTTTCACATTAATTTTCAGTTGGGTTGTTTTGTGTAATCGTTCGATTCTCTCTTTGTTTTTTTTATCTTTTATCATTTTTATTTCTTTATTTTATCATAAATGAAAAAAAGTGGTTTTTGGGTTTAAAATACAAAAGATGTATACAAATCATGATTTAAAAATACAAAAGAGATAAATATATTTTTATTTGGTAATTATAAAAAATATAAAGAGTGTGGTAGTGGTTATAAAAAATATAAAAAATACATTAAAAAATAAAATGATAAAAAAAAAAAAAGGATATAAAACACAAACAAGTAAGTAAAAAAATAATAATTAATATTTATTTGTTTATAAACAATATCCACAACATCCACACACACACACATAATATACTATATTAAAAATAAATGAAATATTTAATTATAACTTTATTATTATTATTAGTTATTAATATTTTATTTGTACATTCATTAGAATCACAATCATTAAAAACTATAAATGATACAACTACTTCTGATGATGGAATAAATGAAAAAGAAGGTAGTGGTATTGTAATTCCAAATTTAAAATATGATGAATTAAATAAAACATTTACATTATGGGGTGATAATATTGGTACAATTGATTTCAATAGTACAAATCCATTTTTAATTTGGAATTATAATTCTGTAAAGAATGAATTTAATTCACATTGGAAATATTCAAATAATTCAATATTTAAAAATATACCACCACCAAATATAATAATAATTGAAATTGGTGAAAGAAATTACTTTTTACCATTGAATGCAAAAGAACATAAACCAGAAATTAAAAATTTAAACAAGATAAATAAAAAGTTAATAATAATTGGTAAATACTTTTCATATAATGTATCTGAAATTTCAATAACATCAGATTCTGAAAAATGTATTGTTTTAAATTCATCATTTGGTTCAATTGAATGTACAATGGAAAATCCAACTGCTTTTCAATTAAATTCTGTTGCTTTATTAGTAATTGGTGGTGATAGAGGTGTATCATTTAAAGTTGATAAAATTAATGGTCCAAATTATAATAATAATAGTAACAACAATAATAATAATAATGCCAATAATAATAATAACAATAGTACAATTGATAACAAAAATAGTTCATCGAAATTATTTATTGGATATACAAGTATATTAATAATTTAATCAACAATAATTCAATTTAAAATTTAAAATAAATAAATTTATGTTTATTTAATTTGCACATGTGTGTTTTGTTGTAAATATATTTCATCAATTGAAAAAGAATAGCGTACATGACATTTCATTGGATTTATCAAATTTGAAGAAGTTACATGCTATTCATAGTCATAAAGATGTTAAAGACAATGGAAATGTCAGTAGTAATAGTAATTAAATTGTAAATGATAATAATAATACATCATCACAATCACCATTAATAATAACAACATCATTTAAAATTGGATTTAGTATCAACAAGTAATCTTTTATCATATATATATATATATACAAACTCAACCAATGTAATAATAAAAATAATAATAATAATAATATTAATACAACAAGAATAACTACAAACACAAAAGTATTACAAATACATCAATAATAATAATAATAATAATAATAATAATAATAATAATAATAATAAATATAAAATTTGATTTATTAATTCATTAAATTGATCTGAATGAGTATGGTTGTATGAGCAATAATTTTGAATTCTCTATACATCTTTTTTTTTTTTTTTTATTATTATTATATTTATTTTATAGTTTTTTTTTTTATATATAAAATAAAATTAATAAAAAAATAAAAATAATAAAAAAATTTTAAATTAAAAAAAAAAAAAAAAAAAAAAAAATAAATTGTGTCAACACACGCATTTCACTCAAAAATAAATAAAAACTTTTTATTGTTTTAAATTAAATATCCAAATTAACACAACACACATAACAAAATTTAATTACTGTATATTTGATTTTTTTTTTTTATTTGTATTTATTTATTTATTTGAGAAAGGGAGTGAGTACTAATATTGTTATTGTTTAAAATGGAATAAAGTCAGAATTTGAGGAATTACCAAATGAATTAAAGGAATCGTTATCAAATGAATTATTTGAAAAGAATGGATATGGATCACCGTTATTATGAGATGTTAAAAATGGATTATTTGCAATATTATTATTGTTATTATTTGATGAGGTAGTAGAAGTAGTTGAATTATTATTATTATTATTATTATTATTTATATTTGAAGAAGAAGTTGATAAATTATTTGATGGTGGAGAAACTGGTAATGGAGCAATTGAACCTAATGGTCCACCTACACCTTCAGTAATGAATAAATCTAATAATTCACTTAGAGTTTCTGAATCACCAGCAGATGCATTACGAAATACTCTTCTTACTTTTTCTGCTCTTTGTCTTGGATCTAATTGTGTATATGCATTCATCATTTGTTTAAAACTTTCTTCGAAACTTGAATTTATATTTAATCCACCGTTTGTGCCGCTATTATTATTATTATTATTATTATTACTACTATTATTACAATTATTATTACTACTATTTGAAGATAACCTTAAATTATTTGATGATGTTGTGGTTGTTGTTGTTTGGTTTAAAAGATTTGAATTTACAAGTGTTGGTGAATTTGATGGTGATGATGATGTTGATGATGAAGTTGAAGAAGGTGGTGATGGTAGATTAATTGCTGATGTACTAGTTGTAGTTGTTTTACTATTGTTATTGTTGTTATTGTTATTATTTGAAGTAGTAGTACCATTTGCTTGTTGTAGTAATAATCTTTCAATTAATTTTTGTTGTTCAAATTGTTTCTCTTGAATTTTTGAAACTGATTCCAAGAGTATATCATTCCAAGTACGTTTTTTTGGTGGTTGTTTCTTTTTTAATTGTTCAGGTTTTGAAATTACTTTAATTGATGTGGTTAATGCGTGTAATCCTTTAATTGGTTCTTTGGTAATTGGATCTTGACCTTCAATTTTAACACGGAAAAACATATCTTCATGTTGTGATGTTAACACTTTTATACGTAATTCAATGTTTACCAATTCACCAGTTTCATTTGGAGATGCTTTATGTTCAACTGGTTTAACTTTAACAAAATCTACTTCTTTTTCTTCACCAGTATCATGATCATATAGTAATGTTGATTCAAATGCAACACAATTTAAATCTATATCTGCTTTCTTTAATTTCAATTGAACATTGAATGGACTATTCTTAATTACCACTTTAATATTCTTTTGTAATCCATTTAATGTAACTTTCTCTTCAAATGGCGATGATTGTGATAATAGTTCTAATCTTTCTTCAACTGCTGTTGCTGTTTGAATTTGCATTTGTTGCATTTGATGCTGTTGATGTTGTTGTTGTTGTTGTGGCGGCTGCTGTGGCTGCTGCGGCTGCATTTGTTGTTGTAATTGTTGTTGTATTTGTTGTTGAAATTGTGGTATGTATTGGATTTGGTCAAAATTCATTTTTTATTTTAAAAAAAAAAAAAAAAGTTGGTGTGACCTTTTTTTTTAAAAAAAAATAAATTTTAACTGCTTAATTTGAGTTGTAATTGGTTGGAAAATTTGAATTATTTGTATTGTGTGTGTGTGGTCGGTTGCGATAAAAAAAAAAATAAAAAAAAAAAAAAATAAAAACTTAAATTTTAAAGATATTTATTTTTATATGTGTGTTAATATAAAAAATCATATAAATGTAAATTATAATAAAAAAAATGTGTTTGTATGTGTGGGTTTTATTATAATTAAATACACACAAACAAACTCATTGATTGAATATGTATGTGTGTGGTATTGTGCGTGTGTATTTACTTTTTAGTTTTTGTTTTATTTGTTTTTTGTGATTTTTGATTTAATGTATGGATGAGAGGTTATTAAAAAAAAAAAAAAAAAAAAAAAAAAAAAAAAAAAAAAAAAAAAAAAAAAAAAAAAATTTTTTTTTTTTTTTTTTTTTATTTTTTTATAAAATAAATAAATTTTTTTTAAATATTTTTATATTAAAAAAATAGTAGATTTTTTATATGAAACGCGAAAATAGATATGCGATGGTTTTTGTGATATGGTGTATATATACTTTGTGTAAATGTGTTTTTTTACTATAGTGGCGTGTTTATTCGGGTAGTAGTTAAGGTACATACACTTTTTTATTATTTATTTATTTACTTATTTTTATCATTAACTGTTAATGACTTTAATTTAATTCTAATCGAATTTAAATGATTATTAAAAATATCAATTGATTTCTTTTCTGATTTACTCTTCTTATTATTATTACTACTATTAGATTCTTCTTCTCCTTGTTGTTGTTGTTGTTGTTGTTGTTGTTGTTGTTGTTGTTTAATTTTAATTGAAACAATTGTCTTTTCAAATTTACTTATTAAATTTTGAAATTTGTTGGATGTGTAGATATTATTATTGTTTTTATATTGTTTTTTGCTGATTATTAAAATATCTAATATAATTTCAAATTGTTCCAATTTATTATTATTAGATATATTAAATAATTGTTGATATTGTTCTAGATTTGAAACTATTATTAATTTTTATATAAATAAGTGATTGAGAAAAAAGTAATTGTTAAATTAGTTAGAAATTTGATCAGCTTCAGAAGGTGTCATACAAAAAAAATATCTAAATACGTCATTTTTTTTTCATTTTTTTTTTTACAAAAATATCATAAATTTCCAAAGAAAAATTTGGATTTTGAAAAGTTGATTGAAAATTGTATGTTCTAATTATAATACTTACTAAATGAAATAAAGCGGTCGTTTGATTCGAATGATTCTTGATTATTTCTTGAATTGTCATTGTTGTTCATATTAGCATCATTTGGAAGGTTTGTTGTTTTTGTTGTTTTGATTTCATACAAACAGTTTAATATGAATAGCCAGATTAAATGATAATGACCATAATTAGATATAAATGATTCGTTGTTTTCAGAACATATCAGTGCAATAAACTCTGGTACTTTTGAAATAAATTTTGAAAGTAGTTCAGATTTTACAGTTAACTTTGTTAAACTATCCAATACAACCAATACATTCGAAGGTGATACTAAAAATTTAAATATTATCAATGATAAATATTGTGATAATATACCGCTATGAACTAATGTTGTATCCCAACAACCATTATCAATTTCTTTTAATGGATATTCTGAATAAAAATAAATTAAATTTGTAATCTATTAACCCAAAGTAAGGTATTAGTAACATACATACATACTATAGTGTGGCGATATTATACCATATTAAAATACATACAGATTCAAATTCAATTTTTGAATTAATTTCTTTAAATTGATCATTTGGAATTGTTATCCAAAATGCAATTCTATCAACTAAGTATGGAAGTAATTGATTAATATATTTTGAAATGTGTTGTGTAATTTTGGTGTATTCAATAGTTGGTTTTATTATTGTTAAACTTGAAATAATTGATAAAATTGTTTTAAATTGAAATGGTGATAATAATGATTGTGGTTGAGTTGATGAAGAGGAGGAGGAGGAGGAGGATTGTTGTTGATTAATTTGTAATATTTTAAAAATTAATGGTAAGATATATGGAATATCAGATGGTTTATGAATCATTCTATCTCTAAGGAGGTAAATAAAATTTGGAATTAATTGTTGTAACATTAAATCACTATTTGATGTTAACAATGATGTAATTTCTTCAATATCTTGTAACATTGAAAAATCTTCCCAAATTGAGTCATCTGATATATGATCATATGAAATTGGTTCAATTATATTTGATAATTTATTTGATATTGATTTCCAATTCATTTCATCATCACTACCAATAAATGACACAAAATCATCATGATTAAAACCATTACCTTCACCATCATTTTCAAAATCTTCATATATATCTAATTTTTCATCATATTCCTTTTTTACTTCATCATTATCATTAATTTCAACTATTTTACTTTCTTTTTCTTCTTCTTGTTGTTGTTGTTCACTCTTTCTTAATCTTTCATGTAAATCTTCTTCATCACTATTACCACCATAACTATCATCACCATCATTTTCAATATAATATTCTTGTAATATGTAATGTATTTCTTCAAGTTTTGAACATCTATTAGTTCAATAGTAATTATGAATAGTTAGTATATAATAGATAATATACATAATGTTACTTGTTATTGGTATACATTACTTTAATATGATTTTAAATAAATTGACATAAAAAATATAATAAATTGAACTATATATTTTTGATAATTGTTTTGTTGTTTTATCAATTGGTGTGGTTGAAGTTGACGATGAAGATGATTGTTGTTCTTTTCTAATTATCGAATTATATTTTAGTGATAGTTCAGTGATTGTATCAAAGAATTGATTATTTAAATTATAAAATGATAATTTGGTTTCAGTTGGTTTGTATGTTATTTTATTATCTATTTTTAAAAGTTGATCATATGTATCCGTTATAAATGATTCTAAATTATTATTTGATATAATTGGTAAATAACTTGATAATTTATTAAATATTGATTCATTATTATTACTATTTGGTTGTGATAGTGATGTAGTATCTTCTTCTTCACCTAAATTACTATCATTTATATTATGTTTTAATAATTCACTTATAATATCATTCAACGATGTATTATTAACGTTATTTGTCATTATTTTTGAATTATGAAAAAATGATGAAAAAAAAAAAAAAAAAAAAAAAAAATTTTTTTTTTTAAATTTTTTAATTTTTTTTAAATTTTAAATTTTTAAAAAAAATTTAATTTTTTTTTTTTTTATTGAACA
>JACAFY010014206.1:0-18709 GCA_015252635.1 Dictyostelium capitatum | reverse complement strand
CACCGATATCTACAATATTCTCTTGGTCGGCATCGTTATATTTGTATAATATAAATAATTTTATTTTTTTTTTTTTTTTCTTTTTGCCTGTGGTTGTTGATTAAGATACTGAAAGATTAACCGAAAAAGAAATTGACAAACACAACAACAATAGTATGATGACAATGATGACGATAGTATAAAGCAAACTCAACAAACAGCTAATAGGTTATGTTCACAAAACAGAGAATATGAAAAAGAAATTTCAAAAGATCAATTAGATGATGAAGATATAATTGACAATACTGGTGCAAAATAGTAAATATTTGATCGTTAAAATATGACAAGGTTTGCAGTTATTATTGAATAATATCTGTATGTTATAACTTTATTATTATATGTAATCACATGCTTTGAACATATCATACCATAATTTATTATATAAATTTGGGTCACTGAATTTTATTTGATTAAAATTTGGTAAACATCCAATTTCATTTGCTAAATCATCACAAAACAATACATGATCACCATATGGTGTTTGTGGTTTAGAATTATTTCCATTATTAGTGTTTTTTATATTGTTTTTGTTTATCCATTCTTTCATTTCTTCAAAACTATGATTTAATTTCAATTTATTTGAATAAATTAATGATACCCATCTCGACATTAATTCAATTGATGCATAATATGGACTATTAAACATACCAACAAATGAAATTGAATTAATCTCTGGTAAAAATATAAACTTGTATAAATTCTTTATTGGATGAAATATTTCATTTTCATTAAATTGAATTAATTTTAATATATCATTATCTAAAAATGATAAATCTAAATTATAACCATTACAAATTATAATATTATCATAGTAGTAATTGTATTCTTCTTTTATTGTAGTACTTGTTAATACTTTAATTCTACCATTATAAACTTGTTTTAAATAATTTGGATTTGTAAATATATAATTTTGTGGTAATGTAGAATACTTTAATTCATCAATATTATATTCTTTACAATTGTAATTATTATTTGTAATTTCTTTCATTAATTTATAAATTGATTTATTTCTATCATTTTCATTTAATTCTTTTAATTGATATGATAATGACCTTTTAAATAATATTGAATCAATTGTTTTTGTTGTACAACCACCTTTTTTATCATCTTGTAAAATAGTGAATGGTAACATCCATTTAACAGTTTTAATTAAATGATGTACTATAGTATCATTTGTAGTTTCCATTGCAATTTCATTACATATTTGACTACCAGATGAACCATTACCAATTATTAATACTTTTTTTCCATTATATAATTCAGATGATTTATAATCTTTTGAATGAATTATTTTAGTATTATTATCACTAATATTTGTTAAATCAATATTATTATTAATTGATGCTGGTTTATTATTTACACCACATGCTATAATTATGAAATCAAATGATTGTTGTTGTTGTTGTTGTTGCTTAATATCTATCCAATTAATAATCCATTTTAAAGTTGATTTACAATATTTAACATTTATAACATTACAATTTGTTTTAATGTATTGTAATATATTAAAATGTTTTGAATAATCATATAAATATTGATAAACTTCATTCTTTGTTGGAAATAAATTGGATGATTTATATTGAAAATCTGAAAATTCACAACTGTATTTACTAACATTAACATTTAATGAATTCCATGCTTTTGAATTACTTGGTGACCATGTACCACCAAATTGATCATACCTTTCAAATATAGTTGGTACCAATAAACCATTACCATTTTCAATTATATGTTTACATGAACATAATCCTGATGCACCACCACCAATAATAGCAACACTTTTCTTATTAGTATTATTATTATTATTATTATCCAATGACATATTGCAGTGTTGTGTTCAAAAAAAAAAATATAAAAAAAAAAGCTTTTGAAATTTTTAGATTTTTTTTTTATTGTTTATATTATTATTTGTTAATTAATTTATATGTGAATATATGATGAATGTATGTGTATGTGATAAGTTATTATGATTAATTTTCAAATGAATTATTATTATTATTATTATCTAATGATTGATCAAGATCATAATCAGTTGGAGTCATTGAATATCTTTTTGCTGGAGTTTGATTTGAATCTGCCCATTCTAAAGTTTTTTGAGATTCACCATGAATTAATCTAACTGTGCAAAGTACTCTAACATTTGAAGAAATCTTTTCCAATGTTTTTTCCCAAATTGCATTTGAATGTTTATCAACAGCTGAACCAATTATTTCATCTTTAAGAATCAATTCTGAAATCCATGGTTCTTCAAATTGTCTTCTTTGTTTTAAGATATTCAAACACTTTTTACAATTTTGTTCAATTTCCAACAATTCTTGTTGTTTATTCTTTTTTCTAATTTGAACAGCTTTGAAACCTAGATATGCAAATACAACAACACCAATATATGGAAGATTATTTGTAACTAAACCTCTAAAAAAGAATAAAGTTTGACACCATAATGGTTTGATACTACCATTTTCTAAACTTGTATAATATTTTAATTGTTCATCTTCATATGTGAATGCAATTGAATTTAATAATTTATGATCCAAACCAATTTCTTCTGGATTCTTTTGAGCGTCTGTTATGAAATCAATGATGGTATCAAATGATTGAATTGCTTGTGACTTTGAAAACCAGTTTCTCTTTGCAATTTCTTTTTTCAATTCATCACCACTCATAAATTTGGAATCTTTTGAACCACATTCAAACAATCCTTTTCTTTCACGTAATATTTGATCAACTTGATTAATAATTTGTACCAATGCTTCAACTTTATTTGGATTTAAAATACATTCTTGATCTCTAGCAACATATCCTTCAATACAATTTTCAAATACACCATTCATACAAACACCTTTATCTGGACAAATTTGACAATCAAATGTACTATTAATTTCTAAAAGAAATAATAAAGGGAAAAAAAAAAAATAATAATAAAGAAATAATAATTGGTTGGTTTTAGAATCTGTTTGCGTAATATATAATATTATTTTATATGTATGTGATTATGATTATTATTAGTTAATTGACTGATTATTGCTTACTTTTTGGAATAGAACCTGTATCACAATATTTAATATCATTAAAATGATAAAAGAATGAAGCGAGTACAACTAAAAGACCAATCCATACAATAAATGAAAATCCTGTTAATACGTATCTAAAGTTTGATGTACCTTGTGCTGCTGATTGGTTGGTATTTTTAGATTGATTGATAATTTGTTGTTTTTGTTGTTTTTGTTGTTCTTTTAATGCTTTTGCTTGTTTTGTAGCTTGTTGTTGTCTTAATGCTTGTTGTTGAATAAATTGTTCATCGTCATTACCATTGTTAAAGAATTCTTCATCTAAAATATCATCGAAAACATCACCTGCTGCTTCATGATCTGTATCAAATGACATATCACGTTCACTTGGTGTAATATATGAAATGTTTGGAATTGATACAGGTGAATCACTATATGCAAATCCACCTTGGTCATTTAATGATGGACTATTTGGATAATTGTGAATACTAGCACTTGTTCTATTTTGATAATTACTACTTGGTGTTGATGGTGTTGTGATTGATGCTTTTGGTGTAAAATACATTTTATTATTGATTTTATTACTACTTTGTTGTTGTTGTTGTTGTTGTTGTTGTTGTTGTTGTTGTTGATATTGTTGAGTTTGTTGTGGTTGAACATAATTTGAATTCATAGACATAAAGTTATCAGATTCTTCTTCTTCTTCTTCTGCTGGTTGATCATATGACTTTTTTAATTTATTTGGTAATGGTGTTTTTGGATATGCTTTAGATTGTTTAGTTGAAACATTTGATTTTGTACCGATAACACTTGATGATCCATCAAATTCTTGTGGTGATGATTGTTCTGGTTGTTGTTGTTGTTGTTGTTGTTCATCTTCTTCCTCTGGTAATTGTTGTGATACTTTTCTTGTTTTCTTTTTCTTTTTCTTTTGTTGTTCCTCTTCTTGTTCATCTGCAATTTTATAATCTTGTTCATCAAGTTCAAAATCAATATCTTGTTCAACTTTTGATGATGATGATGTTGTTGATTTTTTATCATCATCATTATCTTGTGAAGATGATGATGATTTCTTACTAGATGTTGATGATCTTTTCTTTTTCTTTTCACCAGTTGTTGTAGATGATGATTTTGATGATTTCTTTTTTGGTTTCTCTTCTTGTACTTCATCATCATTATTATCATTTGATTTGGAAACCTTTAATTTCTTTTTACTAGATTCTTTATCTTTACTAATGGATGTAGTTGGTGCAACTGAAGATACAGATTCTAATTGTTGGTCAAATTGGAAAATGTTACCAGATTCAACAGATTTTCTTTTTAATGATTTAACTACATGTGTTGGTGTTGATGGTGCTACTGAAGTAGTTGTTGTAGTGGTGGTGGTGTTTGAAGAAGAATGATCTTTTAGTGGTTCTGTATAATCTGAAGATATAGTTGATTTTGGTTTTAATTTTGAACTTGGTGTTGTTGCTGTGTTTGTATCTTTCTTTGATGATGATGTTGTAGTGGTGGTTGTTGTTGTAAGTTTTTCTTTCTCTTTTACAAGTGGTTCACCAAATGATTTTCTTCTTTCTTTCTTTATCAAATCATCTGTTGAACTAGGTGGAGTTGATGTTGTTGTTGAACTACCACTACTAATACTTTTGCTTAAAAAACTACTAGTTGTTGAATCTGCTCTTTTTTTTAATGAAGATGATAATGAAAATGTGGAAGAAGATGAAGGTGTTTTTGATTTTGGTACAACACTTGATATTCTTTGTGTTGGTTCTTCAGTTGTTGTTTGAAATCTTTTCTTTAAATTTGATACTCTAGATGTAGAATGTTGTGAACCATCTTCACTCATTTTATATATATAATGTGTATGTAATATTTAATAAATATATAATTATTTGTTTTGGTTTGTTTATTAAAAAAGTGGATTATTATTTTGTGCGTAATATATGATTTTAAAATAAACTGTTTTTTTATTTTTTTTTAAATTAATTTTAATTTTTTTTTTTTTGGGGTTTAAAATTGAAATTATTTTAATGAGTGTGTGGTGAAAAAGTTAAAGTGTTTATATAAATATGACGAAACTTTTTTATTTATTTGTATGTTCGCGTGATTGTTTTTGAAAAAAAAAAAAAATTCAAAAAAAATGAAAAAAATGAAAAAAAAATTTAAATTCAAAAACTTTTCAAAAAAAAAAGAGGGAATTTTTCCGTTACTACTTGCTATATATGAATAAAAACTTTAATACACAATTTTATATGTACTTAGTAATCTGCAGATTTTTATACGTATACACTTGGGGGTTAGATTTTTAAATCAGAGTTTTTTTATACCGAACCTGTCCAAAAAATATTAAATTACACGCAAATAAATTAATATGGATAAAAACTATAATAGTCATAGTACAGTTCAATATAATGCACTTTCAAGTTATTTTGAAAAGATTAAAGATCATTTTAAAATTATAATTAATAATCATAATGATTTATCAGATAACGTTTCAATTAAAATATTGGATATTGGATGTGCTCATGGTGGTAATTCAATTAAAGAAGTTAATAACATAATCACTGGTTTTAGAAAAGAATTACCAAACAAGTTAATGGAAGTTTATCATGCAGATTTACCTGTTAATGATTTTACTCGATTATTTTTAGAAATTAAAAATAATGTAAATACATATGTAAAAGATAACAAGATATTTTCATATGCAATTGGTAATAGTTATGAATATCAATTAGTACCTAATGAAACAATGGATTATATATTTTCATATAATTGTTTTCATTGGATACCATTGAAAAGTGATTATTATGATTATAGTGGTTCAATGGCGAATGTATTAAATCATAGACATCCAGGTTACGAAAATTATTATAAAGAAAGACTTGCATCAACATTGAAATTAAGATATAAAGAATTAAAACATAATGGCATACTTAGTTGTAACGCATTGGTATATGATCAAAATCAAAATGGAAAAGGTACATTAACTTTGGAAATTGCCTTCCACAATATTAAAAATATTCTTAGACAAATGCATGAAGAAGGTATAATTCCAAATAGAAGTGATATTGAAAAGATGATATTACCAGTGGTTCTATATACAGACGATGAATTTGACTATGCTATTGATAATGTACAAAATGAATGTAATGGTTTCAATGTTGTTTATAAATCACCATATAGTTTTAATTGGAAAGATCATATTGGTGATTCTGCTTCATCATTGTTCATTGATACTCTATTGGCATTTTGTGGTAGTTGTATAAAAGATGCTATCACTGGTGATGAATTTACAAAAAATCAAGTTTTCTCTACTTTTAGATCAAGATTAATTCATCAATATAAATTAAATCCATCAAATTTTGAATTCTCTCTTAAATTTTTATTTTTATCATTCTTTAAAGAATAGATAATTCTATATAATATATAACAAGTCACATGTCATTTACCCTCTAAATTAAAAAAATAAATAGTCCCAATATTTTAAGAACAACTTTCACATTTGCTACCTAATTATTATTAATCCTTATTTATGTAACAATATCAATAATATAAAGTAGCAATATATAAATTATATAATTAATATATGAATATAGCCAATATTTACTATTTGTTTTATGTTCATCCAACTCTTGTCAATAATGTTGCTATCTTCATTTATTCTGTATCACATGTTACTATTTGTTTCTTCAATATAATAAATGTGCAATACTGTAATGAATGAATTACTATGGGTACCCACAAAAAAAATAAATAAAAATATCTTTTTTGGTACTATATTTCAATTCAAAACTATAACACATAAATATCTAACACACATGTGATAAAACCATAACATACACGTATCAAACTAAAATAATGAAATCTATCAAAATCGTCTTGGTTTGTTAAAAGATTTTCAAATAACAATGTTGTTGAACTGTAATTTTTAGTGTAATTTTCGAAATTTTTAAAAAGTTTATTTTTTTTAACTCGTTTTTTGGTTACATATCACTCAGAATTCTAAAAATATCTTTATTATTTTTAAATAAAAAATAAAAAATACTAGTTTTTTATTATTTTTTTTTGGGATACGAAAAACAAACACTCATGTGTGTGATATTTATTTATTCTTTTTTTCTTTTTTTCTTTTTTTTTCTTTATTTTATAAAAAATAATTATTTTTTATTTTTTGATTGCGATCACATGTACATAGACAAACACACACACATACTCACACATAAAAAATAACAATGATAAATAAATTTTTTATATTTTTAATTTTTATTTTAATTGTAAATTCACAACCAACATAATCATCATCATCAAAAACAACAACAACAGAAACAAATCAATTTTATTTAGAACAAGGGTATTGTCCTACACCATTTGAATATAGATATACAAATGATTTTGATACTGATCAAGAAAATGGATATCAATATGTTAAATTACCAAATGGAACAATGTCAATGTGTGTAAAACCTTGTCCATCATTATATTTTACAGATAAAGAATGGACTCAATTAATGAACATGTCTTTAATTGTAGCTACAATATCATTTTTTGCATCATTATTTTTAATTGTTACATATAGTCCAATATTAAATCCAAATTATAAAAATCGTCACACTTTTGGAATTCTTTCAATGTCATTTGGTATTTTCTTAATCATGTTTACAGATGTATATAATTTAACAAAAAGGTTTGAAGTGGGATGTCCCGATAGAAACAGATATTCAAGACAAAAGTAATTATTAAAATATATATTCTTTTTTATATCGTCCACATACACTCACACACACACGTCAATATATTAATTATATATCTTCTTTAATGTGTTAGTGTTTTTGATGGATGTATTGCAACTGGTTTATTATTTCAATTTGGGTGTGTGTCTGCTGTATTTTGGTGGACATACTTATCAGTTGATCTTTATCTTCAGTTAACAAAAAAGAATTTTTCAAGAGATTACGATAAATATTATATAATTGGTATAAATGCATTTAGTTTATTAATTACATTTATTCCAATGATTGGGAAAACTTATGGTTATGGCGATTTTGCATTAGGGTATGTTTTAATATTAATATATATATATATAAAAGAATATATGATATTTAATACTGACATATATATCAACAATATTTTAGATGTTGGATTTTAAATTTTAATTATGCATTGGCTTGTTTTTGGATACCATTAAGTTTATGTTTAATATTTAGTACAGTAGTGGTTTCAATGATTTTATATGAAATTTATAAAATATTCAAATTATCAAATCAAAAAACATCATTGAAAGGGTATGTTAATTGATATTGTATATATACATGACATGTATGATATTGAATATTAACACACATATATATATCAATATTATTTTAGTCATATTAAACCATTATTATGTTTAGTTTCAAATTGTTTGGAATTCTTTTATGTTTTTGGATATAGTTTATATCTTGCAACTGTATTATCAGATTTAGAAAAAAATATGGATGATTATGTTGAATGTATTTTTAATAATGCATATAGTAAAGAAGGTACATTTGAATGTACAAGACAAAGATTAGCAATGGCACCTCAATTTTTATTCCTTTTATCACTTAGATTATTAGGTGTTTCAGGTATTATATTTTTTGGTTTTAATAGTAAAGTTAAAAAAATTGTATGTGTGATATTGATCAATTGATTTAATTCTGTTTATACATTATACTAATCATGTTTCTTTATTATATATACAGTGGATCAATTCAATAGTTTTTAATAATAAATATGTTGGAAAATATTTTACATTTTCAGCAAATACATCAAACACACCACAAGCTTCAAATCAATTTACAAATTCATCAAATTTATTTGGTGATTCATTAGAAAATAGTGGTATTCAAGATGAAAAAGATACAGATGAAATTAAAAATAAAGATAAAGGTATAATTACGGAAGGAGGTGATAATAATAATAATAATAATAATCAAGATAATGATGGTATTGTACTACATACTTTAAATGGTGATGGTAGTGGTGGTGATGGTGAAACTAATGTATAATACATTAGTCTATAGAATATTTATAAAATATTGTTTGTTTTTTTTCATACGTTTAATATAATTGTTATATGTATAAACAATCAATATTTGTTTTTTTTTTCTTTTTTTTTCACTTAATTGGTTTAATAAATAAAATAAATAAATCATTATAAACTAAAATTATAAAGGAGGAAGTGGTTGTGTATTGTATTACTATTTTACATTGATATTGTTTATTATTTTTTACACAATGATGACATTGTGTTTTAGAGTGTGTGGGTGAGAATTCGCGTACTATTATAATCTTAATTATTAATTATAATCCCATCTTTCATCAACAACTGATGACATTTTTGATTGATAGGTTGGTTTTTTATCTTTTGGTTTCTTATTTTTCATCATTTTATATTGTTCTCGTTTTTCTTGTTTAGTGTTTGCTACTTTTTCTTCTGGTATTACTTTACTGTGGCTGTATATATCAATTATTCAAAATGTTAGTGTTTTCCATTATATATATGAGTGGGTGTAGGGATATAAATTTGGAAAATTCTCTAATATTTTCGGTAAATTAATACATGCTTGTTTGGTTTCTTGAATTCTTTATCTATTGATTGATGTGACATGTTGTTGTTTTGTATATATTATTTATAGAAATATATAATGTTACTTTATTTTATTGTTTTGTATATAAAACATATATTTATTTAATAAGTGTATGTAAGGTTAAAATAAATTCATTAATTAATTAAAAAAGAGTGGGTTTAGGTTGTTACGTGTTTATATATAAAAAACAGTTTTATTTTATAAAAACAGTTTGTGTGTATATATTTGTAATTTTAATATTTGTAAAACATGTGTGTGTTTATGTATTATCCGTTTTAAATTATAAGATCTTAAAAAACATAAGATTGTGTGTGGTTGTGTGTTTCAGACGAAAAATTTAAAAAAAAATTTTGAAAAAAAAAAAAAAAATTTTTATAGAAAAATTTATTCCAAAACGTTAAATTTCCAATAATTTTATGAAAAAAACAAATCAGAGAAAATTATTTATGAAATCAAATTATAACTAGTTTTTATTTGTTTTTCTTGTGTGTATAATATGAATTTTTATAAGGAATTTCACCCTATAATTTGGGTAAATTAAATTAAATTTCGTTTCATTGAATAGATTGTCAACATACAAACATAAAAGTAATTTGGATAATGATGATGATATTATTTCTATTGATTTTGGTTGTTGACAACCATCATCACTGCTGTTGTTGTTATTACAAAGTCAAAAAGAAATGCAAGATAATTTCATTAATGTTCGTGGTTTATGTGTATCTTCAAAAACTACTCGTGATAAATTAATTGAAAATAAAGAACAAATGGAAAAGATTAAACAATTTAAACAATTAAAAGAACAACAACAAAATAATAATAATAATGATAATGTTGATTAATTATAAAAAAAAAATAATAAAGTTTATATAAGTTATTGTACATTTTAATTAATCGATTATTCATTTTCACCTAAAAAAAAAAGAGGATACAATATTAATATTCATTTATTTTTTAAATGATGGCATCTAATACCACCACTATTACCTTTTATATATGTTTATTTCAATTATTTTTTTAATTTTAAATATGATGACAATCAATATCACCTCTAATTTAATATAATTGTCAATTGAATAGTTTTTTTTTTTTTTTTTGTTATAATTGTAATTTTGTTTTCTATTTGAACCATTGGTGATCTAAAATTTCATCAATGGTAATTCTTGAATGTGGATCTTTAATTAATATTCTTCTAATGATATCTTTTGGACCATCAGATACATTTAACCATTTTGAATTGTTGAAATTAAAACTACCGATATCGATTTCTTTAAGTGTTTTAAATGGTAACTCACCACAAAATCTAAATTAATATAAAGAAAAATATATTAGTATTTGTTTAAATAATTGATAATATTGGTTATATTATAATTAATTAGTTATACATACGCTTCAAACAGTAAAATACCTAATGACCATATATCACTAGATGGTTCATATTTGATTAAATCATCGCAATCACCGCCACCATATTCTGCACTAACATAATGAATTAATTCTGGTGCACTATAAATTGCTGACCCTGCATACATTGATTTGTTTTTATATTCAATACCAAATCCAAAGTCTACAACAATAACTTTAATTTCAAAATTGTCATTAAGATGAAGGCATATATTTTCAGATTTTAAATCTCTATGTACAATTCCTCTGCTACTAACATATTTGATTGTTTTGAATAATTGATGCATTACATTCTTTAATTTATCTTCACTCATTTGGCCACGGTTTATAAATTGATTGAGAGTACCACAATTTGTTTCATTGAAAAACAAATTTGATCATTATTTTTTAAAACTTCAATGACTGATGCAACACATTCATGATTCATTTTCTTAAGGATGTTAATTTCTCTTTGTAATTGCATTTTTCTGAATTTGTAACTTCTTTTTGAATTTTCTACAGATTTAATTGCAACTTGATTTCCATTCACTCTATCAATCCCCATTGATACATCACCTGTTGATCCTTTACCCAAATGTTTTGCAATGATATATTTACTTGATATTTCATCTAATGGCGCACCACTTTTAATATATTTATGTGGTCTTGATTAATCTAAAAAAATAAATGAAATTAATTCTTCACCACCCTTCAATCCTTTAAAATAATTTTAAACCCAATTGATTTTGTTATATGTGTTACTTTCAGTTAAGTCAAAAGACTTTGATTCTAACCTATCCAATGATACTAATTTGCCCGAATTTGATATACTATTATTAATATTTGAAGTATCAGCATCTAATGAAAGTTGAGCGTTATCTATTTTACTACTTTTTAATATTTGATCTTGTTGATTATTACTACTACTACTTGTTTTTCTAGTTCTTTTATTTGCTTCTTTTTTGATTGTAAAGCATTATCTATATAAACAATATAATATGTTAGTAATTTGTTTAAAAAAAATATACACACTAATAAACCTGCACATCACCATATCTTTCAAGTAAAACAAATCAATAAAATTTTAATGCAATACTGTGTGAATTACATATGCAATAGTAATAAATTTATATTGAAATTTGATTTTCTCTCAAGTACACACCCTCTTACTACTACCATCACCACTCACAACTAACCAGATTAAACCTATCCTATTGTTATCTCTTTTAAACTTACCTTTTCCAAATATATCTTTAATTTGAATATTATTATTATTATTCATTGTATGTTTTATATGTGTATGTGTTTTGAAGTGTGAATGAAATTAAAATTATGTAATTATTTTTATGTTAAAAAAAAAAATTAAAAAAAATAAAAAAAAAAAAAAAACAGAATATGATCACATCATTTATTTTCTTTGATTTCTTTTTATGATTCTCTTTTGTATATAAAGTGTTTATTATTGATTTTAATTTTGGGAGTGTTTGTGTGGTTGTTGTAGAAGTTTCTATGGTCATAAATTACTACAGATTTAAAGAATTCCTATTATATTTTAAAAAAAACAATAATTATATAAATTATTTGAAAAATGAAAATAATAGATCTATTTTATTATTATATATATTTTGCCTTTAATTGGTAAAATATATCTAATTTCCTTATTTTAAAAAAAATTCTTTATATAGTGCACCTAAATCTACTATGCACATACCTTTATTAACAATAATTTCTTTATATAGTGCACACTTACATCTGTATTTTTATTTAAATATCATAAAAAAAATTACATTAACATTATTAATTAATAATAAATAACTCATATTAAAATAAATAAATAAATAATAATGAATATAATTTGTAAAAGATTAACAACATTCAAAACATATAATGTAGATCACAATAGTTTTTATCAAAACTATTTCATCAAAGAATATCTTTTAAAATATCCATTTTTATATTTGTGTCAACTCATTTTAAATTATTTAAATTGCAAACAATTTTTTTTAAATTCATTATTTCAATTTGCAATATATAAATAAAACAAATAGATACAAACAATAATAATTTTAAAATGACTCTTTTCAGTAGGTATAATGGGTTTTATAATTTATTATTTTTATTATTTTTATTATTCAAATATTAATAATTCAATTGTATTAATAATTTTTCCTACAGAATCAATTTCAAGTGGTTCAATTAATTCAAGTTCTACAACAACCACACAAACACTCCCAAAATTAAAATCAATAATAAACACTTTATATACAAAAGAGAATCATAAAAAGAAATCAAAGAAAATAAATGATGTGATTAAAGTTTTATTTATTTTTTTTGAGTAAAAGTATGTTAATATTTGTTTTCAAAATCTCGTTTAAAATCAAAGTATGATTGTGTTATTAAAGTGTTTTCATTGGTTTCGGTTGAATGTGATATGAAATATTTGAATATTTGATTTAAAGAAAAGTGTACAACATCTATTAATGGTATTGAATTATTTTTAACAAATAATATTGAACCTTCTCTTTTAATTGTAAAATTTTGAATATTTTCATTATTGTCACCATCATCATTATTAATATTAATTGGTATTAATACTGAACGAGTTTTATCTTCATCACCATCAACATTAATTACTTTTAATAAATGATTTCCATCATTATCACTACTATTAATATCATAAATAATTGATGCACCTGTAAATACAATTGTTTCTTCATTTTTAACCGCTTCTTCATTTTTATCAACCATTATACAATCTTTATCAGTGTCATCTTCATTATTGAAATAAATATCCCATTTACTTTTCTTGTTCTTTGTTGATCCATGATTTGATAAATTATTAAATAATTGTTTATTAACTATTATTCCATCTTTGTTATCTGTTTCTTCATTATCATTGTCACTATATTGTTCATTTTGTTGATAAACTGAATTAATTAAAATATCAATTTTTGGAATTGATGTTGTGACCATATTTGTTAAATATTTGATAATTTCATTATTATCATCGATATTAATATCAGTTGATGAGATAATATTTAATCTTTTTAAATCACTTCTTTCAATTTCATTTCCTTGAGATGCTTTATGTGCGTATAAACTTGATAAATCATAAAGTTGACAATAATATTTTGAAGTAGTTACAATTGTTACATTGAAACCTAATTGAAGTAATTCTAATGAAAGTTGAAATCCAAATAATTCATACTCTTCATTTGCATTATAATCTTGATCATCTTCTAATTCATATTCTTCACCCTCACTTTTAAGATCTATTCCATTATCATCGTCTTCATCATCTTGATCTTTTATTGGTGTAGTTTTTGTTATTTTTACTTTCTAATGAATACCAAAGACTTTCTATTGAATCTTGTTTGCGCTTTAGAAGTAGTACTTTAAATTCAACTATTACCGGTTTATTGTTATACATTTTAATTGATTTTATGTGAATTATTAAAACCCTGGATAAATCTACTTCACTATATAATTCGTATGTAAATTTTGAATCTGTAACTGATAATTTTGTAACTTTATATGAATTCAAAAGATCATCACCTTTTTTATATTTAATATTTTTTTTTCTATATTAATGAATTAAAAATTAATATCAATAGTTTTATAATATACTGATACTATTTATACTGATACTGATTTTTCACTTTGATACAAACTTTAAAATTGGATTACTATTTTAACGACAATATTAAAATTTGAGATATCTCTCTTTTCATTATCACTGTCTATATTACATTTGTAATATAATGGTTTTAATTTACCAATTTGATTATCTAATAATTTTAATTCATCTGCTGTTAATTGTTTCCATTTTATATCAATATTGAAAACCCAAAAAAATAATAAATTTTAAAAAAAAAAAAAAAAAAAGTGGCAAACTGGTGGATTTTTTACAAAACAATTATTTCTTTTTTTTTAATTGTGTTAACCCAATTAAGTACGTAGATAAAAAATTGTATACTACAATTCCTAAATAAATTTAAATAATAGATTTATAATAGATTTATTTTGATTTTTTTTTTAATTAATTTTGTTTTTTTTATATTTATTTAAACGAATTTAACACCACCAACTTTTAAACCATACCATTTATACAACTTACTAATTAATATTAATGCAATAATTAAAAAACAAAAAATAAACAAAACATTGAAAAAAAAAAAACTGTGTTAATAGTTTTTAATTTTGAAGAGTCATTTGATTCAATGTTATCTACTGGTGTTTTAATAATTGGTGATGAAGAAGTTGAAGTAGAAGTTGGATTTCCACCTGTTGTTGTAGTGGTTGTTGTAGTGGTAGTAGTTGTTGCAGGGTTTGGATTTAATGTGATTGATGGTTCTGGTGTTGATGATACTGTTGGTGTTGATGATAGGGTTGGTGTTGGTGTTACAGTGATTTTATCTTTATTACAATCAAGTAATAATGAATTTGAAGTGAATTTAGAAGAGGAAAAAGAAGAAGTTAATGAAAGATTAAATAAAAATGAAAATTCGGTACAAAGTGTGAAAGTTGGTTGGAAGAAATAAATATTACTAGTTGAAGTTGATTGAATTGAACTGAATGAAATTGAATTAATATTTAAATTTAATGATGGTTGTGTAGTTGGACAATGTACATCTGATTCAAGTTTAAGTGCATTTCCTAATAATTCAATACCAATAAATGTTGGTGGTAAATAAACATTTTGATATGTTGATGAAACATTATCTAAATAATTAATTCTAAAACAATTTGAAAGTAATTCTGCAGATGGAATATTACAACTATAATTTTTATATTGTACTATTTGAATACATGTTAAATTATATTTTACACCAGTATAAATTTGTAATTGAATAACTGAATTTGTTGATTGAATTAATGCATCACCTTGAACTAGTACTTTTGTTGGATTTGATATAATTACATTATCAATTTTTGTTGAAATTACTGATAAATATCTACTTGTATATGTATTATTAATTGTAACTTGTGTATAATCACTTGCCCAGTTTGATGGTATTTCACATGTCATACTTGTACTATCAACAAATATTAATTTTGGACATGTAATTGTTACACCATAATTTGAAAATGTATTTTTTAATGTAATATTTGTTGATGTTATAAAACCAGTACCAGTAATTGTTACAGTTTGATCAATACCTTTATAAATATTTGTAACTGATGTAATAGTTGCTGTTGATTGTGCTCTACATCATAATAAATTAATATTATTAATTTTGTTTATTTTTTTTTTTTTATAAATATATACTTACAAATTTAAATAAAAGAAGCTATTAAAAATTAAAAACATTGAAAGTAATGTATATGAAATTTTCATTTTATATTATTTATTTATTAATATTTGTATATTATATATAATTTATTATGTATATTTATTTTTTATATGTAAATTATTTTGTTTTTCTTTTTTTAAAAAAATTAATCAAAATCAAAATGATTTATTTTTTTTTAAACAACAATTGATGTCTATTTATACCAATATTTTAATTCTATGGAATAATGATCTAAAATGACACCAATTAATTACTATTTAAAATTTTGGTATTAATTTCCCATCTTAATCTTATATACCGGTATTTTAAATAATCCCATATTACCATTGGGTATTTAAACAAAAAACATGTCGGCGAAGTGAATTTACCCAGTGCCATCTTAATTCTGATTTGGGAATTATGATGCCATTTTTGATTTTTTTACTTTTTCTAAAATTTGATTTTTTTTTTTTTTCGTTTTTTTATTTGTTTATTTTAAAATTACAACTATTTAGTATTATTATTTTATTTTATTTTATTTTATATTCGTTTTTGTGTGTATGTTTATTTAAAATCATTGAAATTTGTTGAAATGTATTCTTCAATTAATTTAATATCAGTTGTACCAGATTTCTCTAACCATTCACTTACTTTTGGTACAATTTTTAATATTTCAGCTTTTGAATAAGATGGAATAACACGCTGGATAATTGGATAAGGAATTATCTTTTCTTTTTTTGGTGCTTTGTAAATTTCATAAGATAATTTACCAACTTCTGTAATAGTACCTTTTAATATTAATTTTTTTGAATCTTCTTTTAAATTTGATGGTAACGATACATGACATAATGATGGTGCAATTGGAGTAACTGAAACAGCTTTTTTAGAATGTGGATTACTTTTACCATTACCTTTAGTTGGTGAATCAGTTTTTAATAAATCTTGTTTTTCAATTAAATCTTTATAAACTGATAATTCATTTTGATCAACTGATGATAATTGTATTTTTTCACCAAGTTTCAATGTATCAATTGGATACCAATTTCTAATTTGATTAGAATCTGATGCTTTTGCACTTGGATGAATTGCAACTGTACAATGTGGAATTGTATTTGCTGTTGGTACACCTTTAACTTTTACAGCTAATGCATTTGAACTAAATCCAATTGCTTCAATTTCTGCTACCCATTCACTACCAACTGTATATGTATCAAATTGATTTGATTGTTGTTCTGTTGATTTTGTTGTTACTGATGTTGTTGTTGATGAAGATACAGTTACTGTGGTTGTAGTTGATGATGTTGTTGTTTCTTCTTTAGTTTCAATTGATAAGTTACTAATTTTTTCAATTATTTCAGATTCATTCTTATCTACTGCTGTTGTTGGTACTGCTGCTGATGTTGATGCTTCACTAGTAATTGGTTTCCATAATTTTGTATTAATTGGACCAAGATTCAATGTAATATGATGTGCTTTTAAAAACCAACCACTTGGAATTTCAACTAATGATAATATTTTATCAACAGATTCTTTATCTAATACCAATCCAGTATAATCTACAGTCTTTTTTAATTCTGCTTTTGGATTTGAATTTTTAGTTACTAAATGATCAACCAATGCTAATTCATCATGATGATTTAAATATTTTGGTTCTTCATTAACATGTACAACTTTAAATTCTTTAAGTGTTTTAATTGTACCAAGGAATCCATTAAATAATTCAACATGTGGTAATCTATCTTCATATACAATGATATTTGAAATTTGATCTTTATATTGCGTATGAACCAAATCTAATATAAATCTTTTTTTGAATTCAAATGTTGATTCTCTAACTACATTTGGAATGTTTATTGGTTTTAATCCTTTATGATGAAATTCCAAGTTGGCAGATTGGCAAATTCTATCAATTAAATGTGCATATAATTCAGTTCTACCAGTAAGTAAACAAACTATATTATTTGTATCTTTGTATGCATCTAATGCATCTTTAACTACATTTTTATTAAACCATGAATCATCTTCTAATGGTGATGGTACATATGGATGATCTAATGTTATAGTCTCTTGAAACCATCCAAATCCACTACCTTCTTCTGGCATTGATTTAATTCTACCCATAGCCATTGATGTCCAAATTGATGGATTTGGTTCTGGTGATTTAAATATTGTACCATCAAAATCGAAAATATATAATGTTTTTGTCATTTTACAAATGTACTATATATTTATTATTATTGTTTAATTATTATTATCTGTTAAAAAAAAAAAAAAGTTTGATTAAAAATAAAAAAAAAAAAAAAAAAAAAATTTTTATTTTTATGAGTTATTTTAATTAATTTTAAAATTTTTTTTTAATTTATTTTTTTTTTTTAGGTTAAAATTTATAAAATTTTTT
>JACAFY010014195.1:0-18780 GCA_015252635.1 Dictyostelium capitatum | reverse complement strand
CAACAGTAATAATAGTAGTAGTAGTGATAAAATTGAAAATGAAAGCGATAATTGTAATAATAATAATAATAATAATAATAATAATAATAATAATAATAATAATAATAATACTGGAAAAGAAAATTATATAGATTTATTAAAGAGATCTCATAATTATATGAGCGAACAGATTAATGAAATTAATTTAATAAAATTTTGGTGGGAATAAAATAGAATTTGTTTTAATCAATCACTTATTTATTTTTTATTTTTTAATCTATTTAATTTATTATAATCTATTGCAATTTAAATTGGTATTTTATTCACTAAAACAATTTTTGAGAGATTTATAATCTTTTTTTGATGCTAAATCCAATAAGTTTCTATAAAATTTTGAAAGTGGCGCTTGCTTCCAATTGTTTTTAATGTCAGCTGGAATTCTATTTGCAGTTTGAATTAATTCTTTAATAGCTGATTCTTTGAGAATGATAATGGTTTTAATAAGTGATTCTAAATCATCTTCAGCTTTATATTTAAATTCATTATCTTCAAAACCAAGTACCCTATCTGAAGCAGTATTAAATGCACCTTGATGAAGACAAATGGTACCATCTCTAATTGAATAAGCCCAATCTATAAGATAAAGAGCATTATTGTACATTACGATATTTTGTGGTCTAATATCTCTATGTAAAATACCTAGTTTGTGTGCTGATTCAAGGGTGTCTAAAATCTGAAATTACATAATTAAATTACAAATGAAGCAATGAGATGTTATTAACTTGACAATATTTTGTACAAATATAGTATGTGTATACATACTACTAAAAAATATGAATATGGAACAAGTGGATAAATTTCTTGACCAAGTGGTACCATTTCAAAATAATTATCCTCTAAAGAACTGCAGATAATTGTTGGGATATTGGAAATTTTTTTTGTTTTGAATAAATTCAATGTTTTGATTTCATTTTCTAAATCAATTTTATCTTGGTGATTAAACAATTTGATAACTGAATCTTGTGATGTAGAGAAAACAATTGATGATTTGCCACTTGATAAAAAAGATACGTTTTTGTTTGAGATTGATTTTGGTAATTGTGGTGTATTATCACAATTTGCAATTAATTTGACTAAATTTTTTATTCCTTCAATTAGTTCAAATGATGGAGATACCTCATAGCTTCTCTTGGTATCAATTTGTGTGCATTTAATAAAAATGATTTATGAAACCATATAAAAACTTTCTAATACCGCAACCGTTTATCATTAATCTCTCCAAGTAACGCAACATTTGGCCAATATCTTCATTTACTATACCATCAGCTACCCTTGTGTCACCTACTACATTGATCCACATACAGTCATTTGTTTTGTTAATTGGTGTAACAAGCCAATCTGATTTTAAATTTCCAATTGTCATTGTATTATGTGTATCTTTTAATTCATAATTTTTAGATTGGATGGATGGAAGATTGTCAAATAAAAATTGATGAAATTTACTTTCACTACATACTATTTTATGTGAATCTGATTCTATATCTTCCTCTATTATTGTAACAATTTGAATGATCCTTTTCTCAATTTTCTTTTCGATATTAAATGAATTAAACCAAAATTCAACCCTTTTTAAATATTTTGTTCTTTTTTTATAATATTCATTGTATGATACTGAATCATTCTCCTGTGTATAAAAATAAATGTTAGGAATTGTTTTTTGAGTATATCATATCAACCATTACCACTTACACCTAAAATTTCAAATTTAAAATTTGATAATTCTATTTTCAAACTTTTAATTATCTCTTCCTTAGCTTTAATGATCTCTTCCTTATCTTTAATGATATCTTCCTTATCTTTAATGATATCTTCCTTAGCTTTAATGATCTCTTCCTTAGCTTTAATGATCTCTTCCTTATCTTTAATTGTATTATCTTTAATTCTTTTATCTTTTTGTTTAATGATCTCTTCCTTATCTATAATAGTATTATCTTTAATTTTAATTATTTCTTTAATTCTTTTTTCTTTTGCTTTAATTATCTCTTCCTTCTCTTTAATTTTAGTTGCTTAATAATATTATTAGGCTTTAATTCAGTTTTTGTAGTTGGTTTTGTTACACTCTTTGTAATGAATCTATTTTCTTTTCTGTTTCCTATTAAATGATCTCTAATATAGCTCTTTTTAACTTTTGTTTTCTTTGTTGTTGTTGAATCATTTTTGATTTGTTTATTCATTTATACAGAAAAAAAATAATAAACATAAGGAAAAAAAAAAAAAAAAATTTCCCAATTTTTCATTAATTTCAATGATGTTATTATTTTTTAAAACTAATTTATTTAAAATATATGTATAACAATAAATATTATTATACATATATTTCTTGTGTTTGTATAAAAAATTTGATGTTTTTTTGCATTGATAACAAAATGTATATTTTCAACACATAAAAAAACATCATTGCTGCTTCAGTCATAAACCTTTTGTTTTTTTACTACCACGGTTATACCAAGTTTACCAAATTTATGTGTATTATATATATCAAATAATAACAACAGTAGTAGTAGTTGTAGTAGTAGTAGTAGTGATAAAATTGAAAATGAAAGCGATAATTGTAATAATAATACTGGAAAAGAAAATTATATAGATTTATTAAAGTGATCTCATAATTATATGAGCGAACAGATTAATGAAATTAATTTAATAAAATTTTGGTGGGAATAAAAAAAACGTAAAAACGTTAAAAAAAAAACAAACAAACACAACTATTATTTTGACGAGATTTAAACTTCTCTTAAATTTTTTAATTATTAAAATGTTGTTTATCGTTATCGTGTATTTTTATTAAATTATCGGTTGTAGTGTACATGTATATTTATAGAGTTAATCGTTTAATCTACTTTCATACTTGTATATTTCGCCCCACATTTACGCATTAATTTATAAAATGGTTCATTGGTAAAAAAAACATGAAAAATATCTCGAAATCATAATCAATCAACAAAATAAAATTATTAGAATTTGATCAAAAAAACGACAAAAATCCTTGCCCATTAAAAATTATCAGCCAATCACTTAATTACAATGAAAAAAAAAAAAAAAATAAAAATAATTTTTAAAATAAAATTAATGCTTTTAAAAAACTATTAATGTGACATGATCATTGTCAGTTAAAAAATCTAATTATTTTAAAAAAAAACAACACTTTTTTTTTATGTGACCATTTATTTATATGGTGGCCGCGAGTAAATGTTTTAAAAATAACTGTTATGAATGAGATTATATTGAAAGATTTTAAGACGATAATTTTATTTTTTAAAAAAAAAAAAAATTAAAAAAAAAAAATTTTTTTTTTTTTTTTTTTTTTTTTTTTTTTTTCTTCTTTCATAACAGTAGAAATTATATGAACCATATATCACCACACCTAGAGACATATATATAAATAATTAAATTTATTTTTGTATAATCTTTTTTTTTTCTCTTTTCTCTCGTATTAGTAAAAAGTAATAGTAGTAGTAGTAGTAATAAAACACACATATCACAAAATATATATATATAATTTTTTTTGTGTAAAAAGTTGTTGTTTGTATACAAATTGTATTTATAGTAGAAAATAATATAATCGCGAAAAAACGAAAAAAAAAAAAAAAAAAAAAAAAAAAAAAAAAAAAAAAAAAAAATTAACTATATATAAAATACCAAATTATCAATATGTGTATATACATTTATTAGTTAAATTAATTTTCAAAGTGTAATTGCATGGTATCCGAATAAAAATCCAAAATAATTTTGTTTCCAGTAACTTCGGCAATATAATATAAATCAGAATTTTTACACCATGGTTTATGTTTGTACTCTGAATACCCTGTTTCTTTTAAATTAGAACTATTTCTAATAGGACAACCACAACCTGGGCTATGAATATATAAACCAGTAGGTGAATCCATAACAGGTGCACCTTTTTTAATTGGACTATTTTTTAATTTTCGAGCTCCTTCTTCTATAGTTAATGTGACATTATTTGTTTTCTTTGGTTTAGTATTATTTGAAATTGATTGTTTTAATGGTTGAAAAGATTTGAAAGTACTTGTTTGAAAATTTAATTTTTCTAATGCATTGGTTAGATCTTCCATTTCTTCATTTTTATTTCTTAATCTTTTAATTTCTTCAATGTAATTTATATGATTTTGATATGTTTGTTTGAGCAAATCATTGGTTGTAGATGATTGAGAACCCAATAAAATGTTGACAAGGTTGATTACAAATTTAGTGTTACTATGAAACTCTAACATATTTGATATTGAAGGATGATGCATTGTAATTAATAGCATATTTAACTCTTTAATGAGGCAGGTAGGAACTCCAAACTCTTTTGATAGATCCTTTACTTGTTCACCATATGGTTTCAAAAATTTATAGAAAGATTCTTTTACATCATTTCCTGCCAATATTAAGATTTTGGTACCCGAGTTTATAATTCTTTTAATTTGATCTTCTATTTTATCCAAATTATTTTCATATATTGGTACATTGTTATTCCCATTTTGATAGTATGGGAAGTAATCAGTTATGTACAAACTAAAATTGTTATCAATGAATCTAATTTCTTCTTTTAAAAATTTAAAAGTTGGATTTAATACGACCAATTTCATTTAAATGCAAACCTTTATCGGAAACTGGATTTATTAAAATTATTCCAATGTCACTTCTTGGAATACACTCCAAACTTTTAAAATCTCTATCACAAACCCATTTTTTGACAGCATTATGCAGGATAGGACTTTGATTTACTTTAAATTCACACATACGGCCAAGATCACTTGCTTTATAGTGTTCATTAATTTGTTCTATTGATGGTATGGGGGATTTAACATCCAATAATATATTTCTACTACCCCAAACTGCTTTATCTGCTATTTTGTTATTTCTTGGAAGCTCTTCAAAACTCTCTTTATTATTAAAGTTGTATGGACTTGTTTGTGTGAGTGGTTTGGTAATAGGAGGCATGATGTTGGTTATAACTTGAGGCGGAATGGGTCTTGAAACATTAAAAATTTGTGGTGCAGGAATAAATGGTCCAACTTCATTAGTTTTTGGTGTAATAGTTGTATTAACTGAATGTGATAGTGTGGTAGTGTTATTAATTGAAAGCGAACTAACTTGAGTTGAAAGTGTATCAATTGTGTATATATTAACTTTAACCATATTAATCTCTGGTTTCTTTTCAACTTTTATAGTATCTATTGGAGAAGTAACATCAATTTGTTGTGGTACCAAATTTAAAGTTGGTTGAATATTTTCTTTCTTTAACGGTGCATCTATTGGTGTATTACCGTTAACGTTTGGCTTTTTCAGCTACTAAAGTATCATTTGGTACTGGTACTGCCTGTGGTGGAACTGCATCCAATCTTTTATGCATTCTTTTATATTTTAATAATAGTACATTCCATTTACATTTATAATTACGATTGAGTTGTAAACAATCATACTTTATTTGAGTTTCAAATAAACTGAAATCTTGTTGACTGATTAAAATAATGTCGTATATGACTCCTTTTATTATTTTTTGATTTAACCCAATAACTTTACAACCACCCAAAATTGTTCCATAATAATTTATATCGCATTCTTCGAAATGTCTAACAGAGATTTTTAAGTTTGCCATTTAGTTTTTATAACTGTAAATAATTATTTGTATGATATTTACTTTTTTTTTACTTAAAAAAAAAATTGATAAAAAAATAATAAATCAAAATTTTTTCAAAAGATATTTATTTTTTATTTTTTATTTTTTATTTTTTATTATTTTATTATTTGCTTATTCTTTTCATTTTTTTTTTAATTCAGTGAAATTCAAATGATTTATCAATTTTGAAAATGAAATAAAGTTTTAATATCATTACCAACTTTTTCTCAACTTTTAAATTTTTTTTTTTTTTATATTTCATTTTTCACAAAATATCTATTAACCAAATAGATAATGGATGATAATAATAATGGTTTATCAACTGAACTATTTAATCGAGTTTGGAGAAATATAGTATTATTTAAAAGTATATTTACACATGTAAGAATATATGAAGAAAATGAATTTGTAGTGTTTAATAATAGAAAAGAATTGTTGGAATATCCATATAGGGATTATATAGGATCTATTAGATTTAAAGGTGGGGAATTATTGGAAAAAGGTGATTTACCAAATAGTGGTGAACTGAAATCAATAACTCCATCACAATATTCAATCATTAATGGTGATGTAATACCATTTGGTGTTAAAACAGTTAGGTTTGTCGTTGGTGACCAAAGTAGACCACCGAAAATGACAAATTTATCAAAATACCCATCATCTGTTACATCAGTATATTGTGCATATGTTGGAACTAGAGATTCAAACATTTGTAGTGAAAATGGTAGTAATGAAGGATGTATGATTGTGCCAGAATCTATTACTTCTCTTCGTACTAGAGGATGTACAAATGTATCTGGTGTTGATAATGGTAATGGGTTTTTAGTATTTTCAAATTCAATTAAAACCATTAGTTTAGATAGATATTGGAATAATGATGGTATTAAATTAAGAAAAGGTGATTTCCCAGAAGGTTTGGTAAAATTATTTGCACCAGGGTATGAAATAAAGAATTTAAGTGAAGGTGTTTTACCAAGTACACTTGAACATTTGGAATTGTTATTTGGTGAATATCATTACATGGATGAAGAAGGTTATTATGAGGGTATAAACGATGATATTAATATGAATAAAGAACCTGGTTATTTCAATGTAATTCCACCAAATGTTAAAATATTTGATTTTACTACTCATTGTGATATTTTAGAATGTTCAAAATTAAATACATGTATTTTAATTAAAGAATTATCAATTATATTCCTTGGAATTGGATTAATTATTGAACCAAATTCATTACCACCAAATTTAACACATTTAACAATTGATAAATTAGATACAATTATTAAAATTGGTGTAATACCATCAACTGTAATAAATGCAAAAATTGAATGTTATTTAGAAGATGTTAATGATGAATTTCAAGTTTTTCAAGAAGGTTCAATACCATCAAGTGTTTTATCAATATCACTAAATAAATTAATTACACTTCCAAATATTTTACCAAATTCATTAACAGAATTAAATTATCAAAATATTGAATTTGATCAATTTACAACTGATCAATTAACTCAAATGATATCAATATTACCGTCATCACTACAATCAATTTGTTTACCTGAATCATTTAAAGATAAATTAATATTTCCAAATACAATTAATAACATTGAATTTAATAATTATAAATTTTAATTTTAATAAAAGTATATTTTCATTATTTAAATTATTATAACTCACCCAATTATTAGTGACAGTTTTATTTGAATGTATAATAAATACGCTCATTGAACATTTATTTTTATTATGTTTTTTTTCAACTTTTTTTTTTTAAATTAAATAAATTTTTTTCGTGCTTATTTCCAAAATATCTATCAACAACCAAACAGATAATGGATGACAATAATAATGGTTTATCAATTGAATTATTTAATAGAGTTTGGAGAAATATAGTATTATTTAAATGTATATTTAAACATGTTAGATTATATGAAGAAAATGAATATGTAGCTTTTAATGATAGAAAAGAAATGTCAGAATATCCATATAGGGAATATATAGGATCAATTAGATATAGATGTGGGGAGGTATTGGAAAAAGGTGATTTGCCAAATAGTGGT
Organism: Dictyostelium capitatum; assembly: GCA_015252635.1. Classification (NCBI taxonomy): domain Eukaryota; phylum Evosea; class Eumycetozoa; order Dictyosteliales; family Dictyosteliaceae; genus Dictyostelium; species Dictyostelium capitatum. The sequence continues at coordinate 11,064 of JACAFY010014195.1, read as the reverse complement.
GAATTAAAATCAATAACTATAACACCATATTCAATTATTAATGGTGATGTAATACCATTTGGTGTTAAATCAATTAGTTTTATTGGTGAAGAACTTTGTCCACCAAAAACGACAAATTTATCAAAATACCCATCATCCATTACATCAATATTTGGTGCATATGTTGGAACTAGAGATTCAAACATTGATAGTGAAAATGGTAGTAATGAGAGTTGTATGATTGCACCAGAATCTATTACTTCCCTTCACACTAGAGGATGTACAAATGTATCTGGTATTGATAATGGTAATGGATTTTTAGTACTTCCAAATTCAATTAAAACCATTAAATTTGATAGACGTTGGAATAATGATGGCATTAAATTAAGAAAAGGTGATTTCCCAGAAGGTTTAATAAAGTTATTTATACAAGGATATGAATTAAAGAATTTAAGTGAAGGTGTTTTACCAAGTACACTTGAAAATTTTGGATTATCAATTGGTAATATAGATAATGATATAATTAATAATGTAGAAACTGGTTATTTCAATGTAATTCCACCAAATGTTAGAAAGTTAAACGTTATTTGTCATTGTGATATTTTAGAAAGTTCAAAATTAAATACATGTAATTCAATTAAAAAGTTATCACTTACAATGCTTGGAAATGATGTAATTATTGAACCAAATTCATTGCCATCAAATTTAACACATTTAACAATTGATAATTTAGAAACAATTATTAAAGTTGGTGTAATACCATCAACTGTAAAAAATGCTAAAATTCTTTGTTTTAATGATGAATTTCAAGTTTTTCAAGAAGGTTCAATACCATCAAGTGTTTTATCATTATCGTTAAATAGATTAGTTATACTTCCAAATATTTTACCAGATTCATTAACAGAATTAAATTATCAATATATTCAATTTCATCAATTTACAACTGATCAATTAACTCAAATGATATCAATATTACCATCATCATTACAATCAATTTGTTTACCTGAATCATTTAAAGATCAATTAATATTTCCAAATACAATTAATAATATTGAATTTAGTGATTTTAAATTTGAATTTTAATAATAAAAATATATTCTTTTTAACATTATTTTTTTTTTAATTTTTTTTTTTTTTATTTTTTTTTTTTTTTTTTTTTTTTTTTTTTTTTTTTTTTTTTTTTTTTTTTTGATTCATACACAGTGCAACACATTATTTTATTCATACAATTTATAACAAACATGGATAATAACAACAACAGCAGCAATAATAATAATTATAATATAAATAATGAAAGATCATTTAGGAAAGTGATACATAATAAATGTTTATTAAAAAAGATATTCAGTTTCATATATGAAATCAATGAAGAGATATTATTAAATAATGGTAGAATTGATTACAAGAATTATAGTATAGAGAATAAAATTAGATTCAAATTCATACACTCATTAAAATGGATGATAGATTATAATCAATTAATGCTATTAAAGTGTAAATTAGAAGCAAATGAATATATTCATATAGATGAACCATCTTTAAAATCATTATTCCAATATTCAGTATCACCAAAATCACCTTCAACATTACAACCACAGCAAATAAATAATAAAAGAAAATTAAATGAAATATGTATCAATGATAAAACTTAAAATGAACAACAACAACAACAACAACAACAACAACAACAACAACAACAACAACAACAACAACAAGATACAGTTTCACAATCAACACAACCATTAACATTATATGAAGAGATATTACATTTATTAATTTCAAATAAAAGAGCTCAAATTGAATGTTTAGTTGATGATTTAATTTCATTAGCAATTGAATGTAATAGTTTAAGTGTAATTACAATATTATCAAATCAATTACAACAACCATTCCCAATTTACACATCAACTATTAATAATGCAAATAAATCTAAAGATCATATTCAAATTTCAAATATATTATTAAATTCAATTTCATACAAGTCCATTAAAATTCCATATGCTCCATTATCAATTGAAGTAGATAGTAAAGTTATTAAAACCACTGATAATGATACCACAGTTAAAAGTAGTAAAAAAACAAGAAAAGTTGAAAGTACTTCAATTTCCGAGAGTGAAAAGAATTCAACCAAATTACATTGGAGTGATTTATTAGAAGATGGTAAGCCAATTGATAAATTAGTAGATTATAAACAAGTTTATCAATATTGTGGTATCAATTTATGTGGCAATTCATTGGAATATTTAATTAAAAACAATTTTAAAATCAATCAAGAATGGGCTATTAGTTGGTCAATATTAAATATGGAACAAGAAACTATGATAAAGAAACAAGATAACATTTTAAAATGGATTAAACTTTCAACTTCACAATCAAATATTCTATTCTATGAAATGGATGAAGAGGATGGAAAAAATTCATTTGGTTTTGATTTATTTGAAATAATTTGTAAATTATCAGTAATCTCAAAAGAATGGTATCACAAAGCAATTGATTCAATTGGCAAAGAATATAAACATTTAAAATCTACCTTTCCATCATGGAATCCAATTTTACATCAATTTGTAATCATTATTCCACCAAGAAAAGAAATTGACATTGAAATTGAAATACCAGATAAAGAAACAATTGATTGGATGGTTTCGGGTGAAAATGAAATCAATGTTATAACTAAAGAGTATTGTTTTATATATGTTAAAACATATCAATTGGCTGAATATTTAGTACCACATTGTGATAAGTTATATTTAAATTCAACTCAAGTTTTTAGTACATCAATTAGAGAAGCATTCAAACATTGTAATATTCAAGTATTAAATGATAGAATCAAGATATCTTTTGAATCAATATAAATTTGTTTGTATTTGATATCTGGTCCAGATATCAAATACAAACAAATTTATATTGATTCAAAAGATATCTATCAATTGTTTAAAAACAACCCAATTAAAGATGTAGTTCAATTACTCAATCATTGGTATTTAAATGATTATAAATTATTTGAAACTGGTGAATATCAAGATAATAAATTTAAATTATTAATTCAAAAAGTAATTTATCAACAAAGAAACTGTATGGAAAATGGTGAATTATGGAAATCAATTAAAATCAATTTAAATTTAGAACAATTTCAAAATGTTGTGGGTGAATTTGTTGTTTCATTGATAAAGATTAATGATTTCAAAAGTATATCATTTAAAGTTGATAAATCATTTTTTGCAAATTTCAAGCGTTTATGGAATGGTGGTAAAGATGTTCAAAAATATTTATTTGATAAAAAGCTTAATATTCAAACATTAGATATTGATATTGATCAAGTAATTGCATTTATCCATTTTTGGATTGATCAAAGTTCAAAATGTAAATTAGATCTAATTGGTGATAAAATTAAAGAATGTATTTATTCTACAGATTCAATCATTTTAAACCATTTATTCTCAACATTAATTCAATGTAAATTGGTTACAATTCAACAAGTTCAATTGGTTCGTCAATTATTATTTGATAATGCAATTGGTATTGATCATTCATTATTTCATTCATTTTATTACTTGGTTATCAAATCACCATTATTAGTTAATTTCATAATGGGAAATAATAATAATCAAACATTACAATTTGATGAATATATGGATGATGATGAAGGAGTAGATGAATATGATTTTGAAAATTCAAGTGATAATGGTTTTCCAGAAGATGACCCTCGTTATGAATATTTAGGTGGTCCACATCATGATGAAATTAAATCATTTACAACAGCTAAAATAAATAAGTACTTATTTTTTGATAGTAATGTTTATAAAAATCATAAGTTAGGAAGAAATTTAGAATCATCAATTTTCACATTTGATTTTATATTTAATGGTAATACAGAATCAGTACTTTCAAAATTATATCATCAATTTGATTACGACTATTATGGTGGCCCATCAAAAGTTTACATTAATATTTATCTAAAAGAAGATATTAATTATTGTATGGGTATTGGTAGAGTTGATTTACTTTTACAACATTTACAAGATAATCAAATATTAAAAAAAAGCTTTGATTCAACCAATACTTTATTTAAAGACAAATTTAACAAATATGGATTATCAAAAAATCAATTATTATTAATGAATAAATTATTAACAGAATTGGAAATAATAAACGAAATATATTCAAGTTTTAGCATCAATAGTAAAAACATTGGTAGATGGTTTAGAAGTTGTGTTTTGGGTGAAAATTTTCAATTAATTCAATATTTATTTGATAATCATTATGATGGTAAATCAAAAATGTGGGATATTATTTTCACTAATGATGATTCAAATACATTTTCGAAATATTCACCAATACAAAGTACCAAATATAAGAGTCATGGTTACTATAATTTAATTTCAATTGAATTTATATTTTCAAATTATTCAGAAAAATTAATTCCAAATTATTCAAATAATAATGATAATGGTTATAATTCATATAATATTTTCAAAACATCATTTTTCAGTGGTGAGGTATTATTATGTGATTTATTATTAAAGTATTATCCAAATTATTTTGTTATTACAAATGATTTAATTTCACAAACAATTAAATTAAACAAAATCAATATCATCAAATATTACTATCAAAATGGTATCATAAATTCAAATAATCAAATTGCTCATTTAAAATATCAATTATTAAAATCAAATGATTTTAAAAATGTAAATTGGTTTAATTTCAATATTTAATACTATCAACACATTCACATTCTTTCTCATTATTTTATATAAATCTTCAAATATCTCTTTTTTTTTAAATAAATAATTTGTTTAATTTTTCATGATTTTTCAATTATTATCATTTTTTGTAAACCATGGTTATCGATATATAGTATCTATTTATGATTATAATTCATTTGTAAATAGCAATAATACATAAATTTAATCACTTTTCTATAAAAAAAAATAAAGATTTTTTATATAGTTCCACAATGACAAGCATATTTAAATAGTGTTGAATATCAACAATTGCAAGCAGGAGTTAAAGTACTAACATAAAGTTATATTACATCAACAACAACAATTACAAGCACAACAATTTAGAATACAAAAATCTATATATAAACAACAAAAATGCATTTTTAGTACAATTAGAAGATTCTACTGCATAACAACAATCATTCAACAACAACAACAACTGCAAGGTGAATCAAACTTTAATAGTGTTGGTGAATTATATTCCTCGGTAACATTACTGGTATTCCAGGTATTACAGTACTAGTTGGTATTTCATCTGTTAAAAATTTACCAATTGGTTTAATTGTAATGTATCATTAAAATAATGTATTATCATTTTATTATTAATTATCATACTAATACATCTTCTATCGGTTCTGTTGCAGATGGGAAAATGGTGGGATGAAGATTTATTCTTTTACACTGTATATGTTTTAGAAAAGAATATTTAATTTAAAGGTGGATCATAATATTATAATTGTCCTTTAACAAATGCCACTACCAATAATAAAATTTAAATTATTGAGTAATTTGGTTTTGGAAATATTGCAGATAAAATCAAATATTAGGTGGAATTTAAAGTAAAGAGCTCTTTTCATTTGAAAATTAACGCTATTAAAAATATTTCACCCAAATTTTCGAATAAATAAATATCCATAGAAAAATATTGTCGTTTCGAAAAAAAAATCAAAACCCACGTCAATTTACAAAAAAAAAAAAAAAAAAAGATTTTTATTAAACATTAATAATAAAAATAACATAAAACATATATAATAAAGAGAAAAGATGAATATTAAATATTTAATATTTACAATTTTATTAATTGTATTTCAAGTTGATAAAATATTAGGACAAGTGTGTAACACTTATGTTGATGCTGCATCAGCAACAACAGAAAACTGTGGTCCCCAAGCAAGTCCTTGCCCAACACTAATTCAATCTATTACAGCATGTAATAAATTTAATGAAATTAACATAAACATTACACCAGGTCAATATGCAATTGATCAACAAGGAACCTTTGGAAGTGTTACAAATAAAACAATTTCAATTGTCAATAGTGGTGCAACACCAGTTGTAATTGATTTGAAATTATCATCTGAACCATTTATTAATGTTGTAGCTACTTCAAATTTCGATGTTTCCATTATCACATTAACTGGAATTACATTTCAAAATGGTAACCAAACATTGGGTTCAGTTATTAATGTTACTGCAAGTTGGGTAAATGTTCAAATTAATCAATGTAATTTCATTGGTAATAGTGCAACAAATAGTGGTGGTTCATTTTCATTTTCAAGTAGTAAATCATTTGAATCTGTACTCAATTCAAATAGTACAGTAACAATTATTCAATCTACATTTTCAAGTGTAAAATTGAATAAAATATATGGTGGTGTTATATATAATTCAATGGATTCAATTTTATTTAAAATTGATCAAAGTATATTTACAAATGTTACAAATACAGTATCTGGTGGTATTGGTTATTTTACAAATGGATATATGACAATGACAAATACTGTAATTTCAGGTTGTACATCTGCTGCAACATTCTTTTTAGGATCATATAGTTTATCATCAAGAAATGAACCATTATTCATATTTCAAAATGTAAATTTCACTCAATCAATTGCAGGTGTTGGTTTTGGAATTGTATCTCAATCATCATTGACAACATTTTCAAATTGTAATTTCCATGATAATTCAAACACTACTATAATGTTGGGTTATAATGGAGCATTAACTATTTTAGATCAATGTAATTTTATAAATAATATAAATAAATCACCATCAGGTAGTGGTGGTGCAATTAAATTATATTCAACTGCATTGTTGGTTAAAAATTCAAAATTCATTAATAATTTCGCTCAAGTTGGTGGTGCAATTTATGTTAATGGTAGTGATCTTGTCATTTATAGTTCAAGTGTAATCATTCAAAATACATTATTTTCAAATAATAGTGCAAATATTGGTGGTGCTATTGCAGTTGACTATAATACAGTTTCATTGTTGAATGTTGTATTTAATTCAAATACTGCTTCAACTTTAACAAGTGGTTCGTCCATTTTCTGTTATGGAAATAGTGATATTGAAACTACAAATTGTACATTTACAAATGTTCAAACATCTAAAAAGTACAATTCATTAGGTCTTGATTGTAATGGTGATAATTGTAATTTCCAAGATTCAACCACAAAAAAATATTATCAATGTGAAGTAGATAATAGTCCATCAAAAGGAGGTTTGACAGGTTTACAAAAGGCTGGTATTGCATTCGCTGTAATCATTGGTTTTATTATAGTTGTTGTTGTTATTATTGTTGTTTTAAGAAGACACAAACGTCATAGAAGTTATAAACCAATTGGTTTATAATTAAATAAATAAATATAAATAATTTTAATACTAAAAAAACTTTAATGCTTTAATAATTTATTAAATATTGTAAATTATATTGATCAACTAAAATGTTACTATTTTTTATTATCTGATGATTCTTATTTTGGGTTTATATAAATCATTTGTTTAGTTTGTATAGATTCAATTGAATGGATGATTGAAATTTTGAATTTTGATTTAGTGGAAAGTTCAAATTTAATATTGCCACTATTTGAGAAATCTGTGTTTATTTGTTTGATAATTAATTTTAATTTATTTGACTTCTATTTTATTTTTAAAAGGTTGGATTATATATAAGAAAAATAATTAGATAATAGAAATTGTGTCACACATAACTATTTATATATATATGTGTGTTTACCTTCTTTTCAAATAATAATCCTATAATTAAAAATATTAACATAAAAATTCCAAAGGTTCCAACAGAAACATAAGCTAAAGGTTCATCTCCAATAGATATTCCAATAATCATAACAGCCATAGATAATATAAATAATATTGTAAATACAGCGCAAATTCTTTTTTCAATTCTATCAAATTCTTTAATAAAGTTATTTATTGTATTAATAATTTGTAAATAATCATCTTTTGGTAAACAATTTAAAATTTCAATTGGATATTGATTTGAAAGTAATACAGAATGAGGTTGATTTTTTATTCTATATTTTGCTTTAATGGTTTCTGATTGGTTTGGTATAATTATTAAATTAATTCTTGTTTCTTCCATTGTATAATTGTGTGAATATTTTGGTTATTTATTAACATAATTTTTTCAATTTTTTGAAATTTATAATAATTTTAATAGATATCATTGTTTTATACCTTTTTAGGATTAATCTATAGAATTATTAAAAAGTTTAATTATAATAAAATAAAAATTTTTATAAAATACCCTTTAATTCATTTATATTAAAATTAGAGTTTTATGATGTAGGTTTGTAAAATGTATTTTTTTTTTATTTAAATTATTTTTTAAAGTAATGTGTTGATCTATTATTTTTGATTTTTAAGAAAAATACATAGTTCTTTAAATTCATTTGTATGATAATCTTTTTTACAATCTATATCAATTGAATCAACTTTTAATATAAAATTTATTTTGTTTGTGATAGTTGTAGTAGCTGCAAATTTTTTAAATATTTCTAAAAATTCCAATACCGCTGAATATTTTCTACTACAAAAATCAATTTCAATTATTTTCAATGAATTTGAATGAAAATTTAATAAATCTTGAAAGAAAACAATAGAAGATACTTCATCTGGTTCTGAATTCCAATCGGTACATATTATTATTGAAAAATGTTCAATAGTACCAATGTGATTACCGTTACTTTGATCAATACTACAATCAATATCTTTGGAGTTGTTTAATGATGATTTTGAATTTGTTTTGATAACATAAGATATTAAATTTGAATAATTATTTTCAAACCCATAAAATGCATTTATTATTAATTTCTTTAACGATGGCATTTGAGGTGGATAAATTATATAATTTTCTTCTCTTATTGATTCTTGGTAGTGTGTATATTCGTCGTAATAAAATTCTTCTAATTCCCTGGCAGTGCCAACAGATGAACTATCATATTCATCAGTTGTAATTATAAATGTTTCTATATTTGAAAATATTGAATTTAACTGTTTTTCACACCAATTATATTTAATGTATCTAAATGATTCATAATCAAACACTTTTGGTGAATTGTAGTTAAAACTCCACCACACATTATTACCATTATTATTATCTAATTCTATTTGAGTTGGAACCAACAATGGAAATTCAAATAATTGTTTTGATAATATTTTAATAAATTGTTTTGAAACTAATGACAGATTCAATATTTCCCTATTCTTTAAATATACTTCTTCATGTGGACTGATGTTAAGATCAGGGTAATCTTCAAATACAAAACCAATTATTTTATCAATTAAATAATTTGATAAATACACATATCTTTTGTTGTTGTTGTTGTTGGTGTGATTAATAGTATTATGTGTTTCAATGCATAATTCTTTGTATAAATGTTCCATATTGATTTTGTGTTGATTTATGGAGAGGTCTATTATTTGTAAAAGTTTTGTATCATATATCTCTTTTATACTTTCTATCTTTTTTCTAAATTTATCAGATTGACCAAACTATATCACAAAGTAGGTTGGTAAAAATTTAGATTAATTAATATTGACGATTTTTATTACATTTAAAATTATAATACTATAATTATAATTATTCAAAAAACACATACTCTTTTATCATTTATTATTTCATTGCAAATCTTGAGTAATAATATATCTGAGTCCATTGTAATTCTTGCATTAAGTGGCATATCAAAAGAATCATAAAAAACATTTACCATAAATTTAATATAACTTTTTACATCAAACAATTGAGGTATCTTTCTAGTGTGATATTCATAAAAATATTCAACTGCTTCCATTCTAATTGATTCATATTGAGGTTGTGGATATTTTTCATACACATTATAAATCTTTAAAAGGTTTGATATTGATTTATCTTGAAAATTAATTTGTTTTAAAATTTGATTTATTTCTTCATTTGTTGTTGCTGATTTAATATTATTATTATCATCATCATCATTATCATTGTTATTATTTGTTTTTTGTTTTTTTAATGGATTTTCTTGTTTTAGATTACCATCAAAATTATCATTTTCCATCATGAATTGTTTTGTTTGATTGGTAATTGTGCGTTGTAGAAAAATTGAGAAAAAAAAAAAAAATTTTGTTGTTAAGAAAAAATTTAAAAAAAAAATAAAGATTAATCTTAAAAACCTAAGAATAGTTTAGTTATTATGAGCATTTTTGAAATATTTAAAAAAAACTCCAAATTATCTTTTTTTATCAAATACCCAAAAAAAATAAAAAAAAAAAAAAAATTGAGTATGGATTTTTTTTTTTTTTTATTATCCCTAAAAGGTAAAATGCGTGATGTAAATAGGAGAAAGAATTTTCCAAAATTTTTTTTTATTACCCCTAAAAGGTAAAATGCCTCCCATATATATATCTAGAATTTTTCAAAAAAATCGATAATTTGTTTAGAATTCCATCTAAACTGACAGCTTAGCGAAGTGGTCTAACGCGTTTGACTTGAAATCAAATCTCCTCGGAGGCGCAGGTTCGAACCCTGCAGCTGTCGATAACTTTTTCTTTTTTCCTCTTTTTTTCCTCTTTTTTTCCTCTTTTTTTCCTCTTTTTTTCCTCTTTTTTCCTCTTTTTTCCTCTATTTTCCTCTTTTTTCATCTTTTTTTCCTTTAAAAGGGTATATCCACAATCTCTTTGTTGTTTGTATGTTGATGTTTGTGTTTTTCGAAAATAAAAAAAAAAAAAGTTAATGTTGGAATTTCAAAGAATAAATGACACTTTTAAATAAATGTATTAACATTTATTTATTATTTAATAACTACATCCAAATTCAAGTATAAAATATTCATTTATTATTCCAACCACACATCTATTATTAGTAATTTTAAATGAAAATATTATCTTGATATTTTGATAAAATATTATGATTTCGTTGCCAAGTCAATTTAAATATAATATTAATTTTTGTTTTGGTTAATGAAATTATTCTCAATCACACCAAAATTCTGAAAATCATTAAATTTAATTTAAAAAAAAAAAAACTTTTTTTTTTATTTTTTTTTTTTTTTTTTATTTTTTTAAAATTTATTTAACAAACACA
>JACAFY010014184.1:7726-18786 GCA_015252635.1 Dictyostelium capitatum | reverse complement strand
TTTTTTTTTTATTCTTTTTTTTTTTTTTTTTTTTTTTTTTTTTTTTTTTTACTAAAAACTTATTAATGTTTTTACAGATTACTTTTGCACCCCACATAATGTCACAAATTTTTAAAAATTTTAATTCAATTGAATTAAAACAGTCAGAATTAGAAGGAAGATATTTAATTGCAACCAGAGATATAGATATTGGTGAAGATTTATTAAAATGTAAATCTTATTTTGCAATTACATCTGATCAATTAAAGAAACAGTCTTGTTTTAATTGTATAAAATTAATTAAACCAATAGCAAATAATACAACTACACCACCAACGACAATACAACCAATAAAATGTAATCAATGTAATGAAATTTGGTATTGTAGTGATAAATGTAAAGAAGAGAATTACCCAAAACATTTACATTATGAATGTAAATTTTATAAAAAATTAAGAACACCAAAATTAACAAAAGAGAAACTTGATGAACCAGAAACCACATTCACTGAAATAAGAATGATAGTTGGATTATTATCAAGGTATTATAATGATAATTTAATCAATAATAAATATATACCAACAACAACAAGTGGAGGTGATGGTCAAGATGATGATAATGATGACAATAATAGTTTAACAAATACATTGGATGATGTATTTGATTTAGTTGAAAATGTGGTAACAATTGAATCAAATGAAGCAGCAAAAATTAGAATTGACCAAGTAACAGAATTCATTACAAATTTATTTAAATTGGTATTAAAAGAACATATTGATGAATTAGTTGATAAAATCCGAAAATTAATTCATAAAACTAGATGTAATCAATTTGGAATTTGGTCAAAAACAGATAAATGTATTGGTATAGCAGTGAGTCCATCAAGTAGTTACTTTAATCATTCATGTGTACCAAATTGTACAGATGTAAGAAATGGTAGTAATATGACATTTAAATCATTATATCCAATTAAAAAAGGTGATAAATTATCAATATCATATATTGAATTAGATCAAATTACTCAACAAAGATTAAATGAATTAAAATATGGTTATCATTTCAATTGTAATTGTCAAAGATGTAATAATACAAATCCAATTGAATTTATAGATTCAATTGATAATTGGATTTCAAAATTTTATTGTACCCAAAATAAATGTTCAGGTTTATATTATTCAAAATTAAAAGTTGAAATATTCAACAACAACAACAATGAAGAAGAAGATAAAGAAATTAAAAATAATTTATTATCATGTTCAAATTGTAATCATACTAAAAATGTAAATTCAAATTATTTTATTGAAAATAGACCACCATCAATATGAATCTAAATAATCTTTAAAAAATAAAATAAATATCCAATTTCGTACCACCTTATATAAATATCTAATCGCAAAAAGTTGGTTTTTTAACTTTTTTTTTTTTGATTACTTTTAATTTTTTCATATTATTTTTTATAAAGCTTTGCATATACCAAAATGAAGAATTTAATTTCATTAATTTTATTCATTCTATTTAATTTTTGTATTTTAAAATCAAATGCAACTCCAAATGTAAGAGCTAATTTATTAACAGATCAATATAATTGTCTTTTAACTCTATATACAAATTATGGTATATTACCTCAATTTACATTAACGGGAATGGATTATTATTTTTGTGATGGTGTTATAAATACATGCAATACAACTTCTTATACAATTACAACATTAAATGTTACATATCCAATTCAACCTGTTGGGGTAATACCAGCTTCATTTCCACATACTGGATTAGATTGTATACCAAATGTAACAACTGTATTATTATCAAATCAAAATTTAGATAATTTTAAAGGAAATGTACCAACTTTTATTAAAACATTGTAAATATTAATTAAAACAACAATACACACACGCGCACACACAATAGTATATCAGCACATACTAATAGTAATAATAAATTTTAAAACACACACACTAGAACTATTAAAAATAGTTTTAATGTTTTCCCATTACCACAATTTTCATCAACACTTGATACACTTGTAATTGAAAATGATAAAGATGATCAAAATGCACATACAGATCAAACTAGAAATTTAACAATTGATTTTGCAAGTATTCAAAATGTAGCATTATTTTATTTTAGAGATTCATTTAGAAATGTTAATTATAATTCAAGTGTACAATTTACATCACCACCAAGATTACAAACATTAGTAACAGATCTATGTGATATACCAGATTTAACAAATTTGAAAATATCAATGTAAGTAATGTTTTTTTTTAAAAAAATAATAATACACTGTGTGTACTGTACTTTATTTTATCAATTTATTAACCGTGATCCTTTCTTTTTTCCTAACATTCACTCGCACATAGAACAATGTATTTTTATTCAAATGATTTAAATTATTTAAATAAGACATCATATATTAAATTTAGTACATTCAATCTAGTTTCAGTAATTAATTTCAGTTCAATAAAACCAAATGTATCAATTCCATTCCCATATCAATTACAAAATGTTCCAATTAACACAAATTTCCAAAAATTGTAAGTTATTATATTATTATCAATTACATTACTTTTACAAATATAGTATATTAAAACTTGAAATTCATTTTAAAAACAGTTCTTCATTGATTTGTTTTGATCCAGTTCAAAGCGATCAAATAGTAAATTTTTCAAATTTAAGAACATTGTACTCATTTTTTGTTTATTGTCCAAAAGCCAATGATAGATCTTATTTCCCAATTAAACAATTACCATCTAGTAATATATATTCATTTAATTATTTGAATTCAAATTTTACTTCATTAGATTCACTTGATATATTTTTAAACGTTAGATCATTATCTTTACAAAGTAATGATTTTAATGGAGTGCTACCAAAAAAGAATACAATTGCTCCACTTTATATGTATGTATTGTAAACATAGATTATAATTATTATTTACAACAATTATATATTTATATTTATATTAATATAATGTATTTTACACAAACGCACATTAAAAGTGATTTCTCATTAAATAACTTTGATGGTGTTTTAGATAAATCATATTGTAATTCTCATGTAAACATTACTGGTAATAAATTAATTACATCAATTCCAACATGTTTTACATGTCATATGGATGCAACACTTAAAGAATATTTCATTGGTATCAATTATCTCACAAGTATATGTACAACTCTTATTCCAAAATTAACTTTATCAAATAGTATTGTTACACTGTTTGGTTATGATTTAGGGCTTGAAACTTCTAATTTTATATCTGAACCAGCTTTAACGTGGACAATGGTACCAGTTTTAAATGGAACAACATTTCAAGCAAATACATCCACAATAACTGGATTCTCTTCTTTAAATACAATGATTATTCGTTATATTGGTGTAACTAAAGCAAATTTCACACTTTCATTAAAATCAATTGCACCTGAATTTCAATCAATATCTATTGGTAATGATGGATCATTTCAAATTACTGGTAAATATTTTACATATGATCCATCAGATGTAACCATTCTTGTTATTGGCCAACAACAAACCGATCAAATTCAATGTTCAACTACAACATTTGATCATTTGAATTGTGGTAGTGCTGGTATTCTCTTGGCTACTAAATATCCACTTACAAAACCACCAATTGTCATAACTGAAAGTATTGTTCCAATTGATGTAGTTGTACCTGTTGTTGATGATAATGGGTCATCCGGTCTTTCAATTTCATTATCAACAATGGCACTTACAATTGGTTCACTAACAACAAAAGTTTATTTTAATAATGTTGCTGGAGCATTAAATAATCAAACTTGTACTACATGTGCAATTGGTCAAATTTGTAATATCTATTCAGGTGTTTGCGTTCAAGATCAAACACCAACACCAACATCAACTTCAACACCAACACCAACTTGTAAAAATAATTGTTCAAATCAAGGTACTTGTATCGGAGGTATTTGTTCATGTTTCACTGGTAGATTATTTGATGATTGTTCTGGTATATCTTGTACAAGTGATTGTAGTAGTTCATTAGGTCAAGGCGATTGTAATACTAGTGTTGGTACATGTAAATGTAATTCAAAATATACTGGATCAAATTGTGATTTACCAAATCATTTTGTATCCTCAAATACTCCGTGTTCAATTGATGGTGGTTTAGTTGTATTGAATGGATGGTTTGGTGGAATTCATAATGGATTATCTGTATTTATTGGTGACTCAAATTGTTCAGTTGGATTTATAAATTCAACTGAAATTCAGTGTACAATTACTTTAGGTTCAACTGGTATTAAATCTTTAAATGTAACACAAAATAATATAATTTGGTTTGGTAATAATCAATATGAATATGTAAATACAATTAAACAATGTACAAGTTGTTCATCACATGGTATTTGTGATACTTCAAAAGGTATATGCGTTTGTAATACTGGTTATAAAGGTTATGATTGTTTAGGTGTTGATTCAACTACCACTACTAGTACAACAACATCAACTACACAAGAACCAACAATAGTAATACCAGTTTCAAAACCAATTGTTAACACTACGAGTGGTGGTGCAGCAATTCAAAACGAACAAACCAATTATAAAATATTATTAAAATCAATTGTCGAATTAGATATTAATGGTGGTATTGTTTATGAATATCAATTAGATGGTAAATGGACACTTTCAAATAGTGGTTCAGTTGTATCAGGTTCAGTTATTACTACTTTTACTCAACCAATTTACAATACAAATACAAATAATAATGAATCAATTATAACATCATCAATTGAAGATTTATCAATTGATAAAAATTATACATTTGCAGGTATTGATTTCACAGTGACTGCAGGATCAATTAAAGTATCTGTTGAAATTTTAAAATGGTCATATTCAAGTTCATTAAATACACTTCAATTAAGAATGGAATCATTAGTAACAAATGATGAAAATAATGATATTATTAATACATGTAATGGTGATGACCAATCAAATATATCAAGTGATAAACAAACAGATAATAGTAATTTAAATAATGTTAAAATTGAAAAAGATGCAAAAATATTATATGGTCGTTTCTTAGGACGTGCATTATCAGATGGTTATTCAACATTTATTACAAATCAGATTGTTTCAAATTCTTCAACATCACTCGTTATTGGAATTAATTTACCTCATTGTTTCACATCATGTATACTTGATCCAGATTTCTCAGTACTTGTATCCAATAATTTCAAATCAGCTGATTCTTGTGTTTCTGAAGATAATTCTAAACCTTGGTTATTACCAGTTGCAATAGTTGTACCAGTAGTAGGAGCATCAATTGTAGCAGTTGCAAGTGTTATAATATACCGTAAAAATAGAACAAACATTAAAATTGGTATTTCAAAATTACGTAGAGTATAATCATTCCATCATATTCTAATAAAAAGAAAAAAAAAAAGGAAGCACATAACTTCTCTTTTCATTGTAAAATATAAAAATATTATTAAATAAATAAATAAAACATTGTAATATATTCATCTGACATCAGCTTACCCAAAATTGTAACCTGGCCCATTTTATAAATATGAAATTTTCATATGAATTTTACATCTCGTAAGATTCCGTGAGAATAATAATAAAAAATCACCACATTGACATTGCATTGTGTAATTACGTCACATATTCATTAATTATCTGCTATTAATTAATGTGGTCTTTTATAATGAATATTAGAAAAGTCAAACAACTTTTTATTTTTCTTTTTATTTTCTATAAAACCATCAAAAAAAAATATCTAAAAAAATTCGAATTTTGGAAAAAAAACGATAGATTTTTATTTTGGCATTAAAACAATAGACCAGGCCAATTCTATAAATAATTATGATGACTATAATATTTGTCATATTTTAAAATTATCGAAATTTGTTGGAAATCAAATATAAAAGTAAAATATTCAGATTAAAAAAAAAAAAAAAATCATTTTTAAAAACAAACAAATAAATACAAATAAATACAAATAAACAATATATACACATAGAATGTCAAGTCCAATTAATGATAAAGTTTGCATAATTACAGGTGGAAGTGATGGTATTGGTAAAGAAGTTTGTAAAATTATTGGAAAAGAAATTGGTACAATTGTAATTGGTGTTAGAAATAAAAGTAAAGGTGAATCAGCAGCACAAGAAATTAGAGCAGCAGCAAATGGTGTTCGTATAATTTTATTAGATTTAGATTTATCAAAACAATCTGTATGTATAATTTATATATATCAATTTAATAACACAAATCATTGATACTAATACACACACCAATTTTACAAGTCTGTTAGAAATTTTGTTGAAGAATTTAAATTATTAAATTTACCATTAGATTTATTAATTAATAATGCAGGTGTAATGTGTCCACCATTTTCAACAACAGAAGATGGATTTAATTTTCAATTAGCAACAAATCATTATGGTCCATTCCTTTTGACAATGTTATTGTTAGAGAAATTAGAACAAAGTTTAAATCCAAGAATATTAGTATTAACATCACATCGTTATAAAAATGGTGATATTAATTTAATTCTTAAAGATACATTAAATGTAACAACAGAATCAAAATATGATGCATTAAATGATTATGCACTTTCAAAATTATGTAGTTTATTATTTGCAAAAGAATTACAACGTAAATTAGATTCTATAAATTCAAAAATAATTGTAAATTCAATTCATCCAGGTATTGTTCAAACATCATTACAACGTGATTTTAAAGGTGCTTTAAAAGTTATATTTTCATTAATGCCAAGTTTCATTTTTACAACAATGGATGTTTCTTCAAAAGCAGTATCAAGAATTGCATTAGGTAATGATCCAGCATTAAAAGGTGTTAAAGGTTCATTCTTTCATGTTAATGCATTAACTGAAACAACTAGAGATTCAAATAATTTAGAGGTAGCTAAAAAATTATGGGAAATTACTTCAAGAGATACTAAATTTTCAACAAATTTCTTTGATAGTAAAAGATTATAAAATACTATTTTAAAATTTAAAATTGTAAATAAATAAAATAAAGAAATTTTAAAAAAACAACATATAAAACAATATATACACTCTTTATTTTATTTATTTTATAAAATTAATATATTTATAAAAGAATTCAGCATTTAAACATTTAATTAAATCAATTGAATCTGGATGAATTGAAATTGAGTTTATAGTTGATGGTAAATAACCATTAATTGATATATCATGATTAAATTCAGAGTTTGATAAAATTAATTTCTTTAAGTTTGGTGGTAATAAATTTGGACCAATTGGAAATTTTGTTTTAAGTGTAAGGCAAGTAATTGAAGAAGGTAATTGATTTGCTGAAATTACTCTTTCAATACCACCCAAAACTAAACTTTTTAATGATTTTAATTCTGAAATTGCATTCAAAGGACCACTATATGAACTAACGTTTAAACTGGTTAATGATTTTGGAAATGTGTTTAAAGGAATTTCAGTTTGATTATACTTATCAAGATACAATGTTGTTAAATTTGAATAACTTGTAAAGCTTCGACTAGGTATAATATTATTAAAACATGTTGCTCTTATTTCTATTATTGACATTGGAAATAAATGAGGGATCATTTCAAAATTAAAATAACCCATATTAATGTATGTTAAATTTGGTGGTAATAAATTATTATTATCAGAGGTAAATGGGCTAAATTTAAGATCTAATGAAGTTAATGATAATGGAAGTGATTTTGATTCGAAGAATCCAAATTTTGAATTAAATTTGAGGGAAGAAACATTATGTGGAATTAAGCCAACTTTAATATTTTGTTTAAAATAATGATCAAATTCTAAATTTGTAGTTGATTTTGGTATACTATTACTTGATATTAATTCTTTGCCATTGTTTGAATTGAATTTGAAATCAAGATCCTTTACAGCAGGTGGTATTGATCCAAAAATTATTGTACCTCCATAGTCAAATGGTAATACTAATTTTGTTAACGAATCTGGTAATTGACCTGGTAATATTGGATTTTGGAATGATCTACCTAAATCTAAATGTTTGATATTCTTTGGTATCCAACCACTTAAAGATTGATTGAATCTATCCATTTGAATACTTGTAACACTGTTTGGAATCATACCACTTTTTAAAACTTTATCAAATCCATTTCGAAATGAAATACTGGTTACTGAATTTGGTATACTATTTTCTATAAAAGAACGAATTTCACTTTTAAACTTTATTCTTTCAATACCATTTGGAATTGAATTAGGTTTTAATATTTCATCTTCATCGATATCCCCCAATTTTAATATATGAATGTAACTTTTATATTTATATTCATTTAATTGTAATAAATTGAATGATTGTTTTAAATTTGAATGTTTATTATATGACCCCATATGAAATAATATTTGATTTCTAATTATAACATTTTTCCATACCAAATAGAATAATTTATTAATATCTCTAATGTTTTTTTGATTATTTATTATCTTTAAATTATTATTATTATGAATTATTAAATTAATTGATAAATCAAATTTATTATCACCAGTGTTACTAATATTTATTTGATCACCAGTTTTACTTTTGATTTTTAAATTTTGTAATTGGTCAATGTTATTATGTATTATATTAAATTGTGTTTTTGATAACCCATATAATTTTTTATCGGTATCAATTTCATTAATTGATGGTGAGGTTGTATTATTATTATTATGATATTTAATTAAATTATCATAAGAAATGAATAAATCATTGTGTGATAATGTTAAAATTGAGTTTATTAACTTATATGATTCTACTTTATTATTTATTAACCATAAATAAGTAATATTATCCATTGTTTGTGTATGTTATTGTGTTTGTGTGTGTGTGTTTTAATAATGAAAAAAAAAAAATTGAAATTTTTATGGGTAAAAACATAATTTAAATTATAATAAAAATACCAAACTACAACCCCCATAATTATAAAAATAAAAAATGGGTGGTGCTTTGAACACCTTTAGTTTCAAATAGGTGTGTGATTAATAAAATGAATAAAATAACTACTTTTATATATTTCATTTTAACAATATCAATATAATAACACAAATCATTAGTATCAATGATACTAATACACACACACCAATTTTACAAGTCTGTTAGAAATTTTGTTGAAGAATTTAAATTATTAAATTTACCATTTGATTTATTAATTAATAATGCAGGTGTAATGTGTCCTCCATTTTCAACAACAGAAGATGGATTTAATAAATAAAATAAAGAAATTTTAAAAAACAACATATAAAACAATATATACTCTTTATTTATTTTATAAAATTAATATATTTATAAAAGAATTCAGCATTTAAACATTTAATTAAATCAATTGAATCGGGATGAATTGAAATTGAGTTTATAGTTGATGGTAAATAACCATTAATTGATATATCATGATTAAATTCAGAGTTTGATAAAATTAATTTCTTTAATTTTGGTGGTAATAAATTTGGACCAATTGGTAATATTGTTTTAAGAGTGAGACAAGTAACTGATGAAAGTAATTGAGCTGCTATAATTATTCTTTCGGTACCACCTAAAACTAAAATTTGTAACGATTTTAATTGTGTGATTGCATTTAATGGACCACTATATGAACTAACGTTTCTTAATGATTTTGGTAATGTATTTAAAGGAATTTCATTTTGATAATACCATTAAGATTCAATGTTGTTAAATTTGAATAATGGTGAAAGTATCCATTTGGTATATTACCATTAAAACCTTTCATTATTATATATATAATTGACTTAGGAAATAAATTTAAATTGAGATGAGGATTAAAATATCCAAAATTGATGTATATTAAATTTGGTGGCATTAAATGATTTGCGTTAAATGGATTAAAATGTATAGATAATGACGTTAAAGATACCAGTAGTGAATTAGGCTCAATACCATACACATAATTTAATTTGAGTGAATTTATATTATGTGGAATGTGGCCTACTTTAATTTCTTGGTGAAAATTCTTATCAAATTCTAGACTTGTCGTTGATTGTGGTATACTATAAATTGTTCAGTTTTCGATACCGTTGTTTGAATTGAATTTGAAGTCAAGATCTTTTACAGCAGCTGGTATTGATCCACATATTATTGTACCTCTATAGGTAATTGGCAATACTAATTTTGTTAATGAATCTGGTAAATGACCTGGTAAAATTGAATTTTGGAATGAACTACCTAAATCTAAATGTTTAATATTCTTTGGTATCCAACCACTTACCAATTCCCACCTAATGATTGATTGAATCTATGAAATGTAATACTTGTAACACTATCTGGTATAATACCACATATTAAAACTTTATTAAATTCAATTGGAAATGAAATACTTGTTACTGAATTTGGTATGCTATTTTCTTTGAATGCTTGAACTTCCCCAACGAAGTTAATACATTCTAAACCATATGGAATTGAATTTGGCTTTAATATTTCATCTTCATCGATATCCCCCAATTCTAATGTTTGAATGTAACTTTTATATTTATATTCATTTAATTGTAACAAATTGAATGATTGTTTTAAATTTGAATGTTTATTATATAATGATATATGAAATAATATTTGATTTCTAATTATAACATTTTTCCATACCAAATAAAATAATTGGTTCATACCTCTTTTTTTTTGTTGATTATTTATTATCTTTGTGATATGATATTTATTATTATTATTATTATTATTATAAATTATTGAATTTATTACAAAATCAAATTTATTGTCACCAGTGTCACTGCTATTTATTTTATATTCGAATTGAGTTTTTATTTTTAAATTTTGTAATTGGTCAATGTTATTGTTTAATATATTTAATTGTATTTCTGATAATTTATATTTTATAAAATTGGTTGTAAAATATTTATCAAAATTACATTTAATTAAACTATTATATGATATGAATAAACCGAAACATGATAATGTAAAAATACAATCAATTAAATCGTCTGATTCGTTTACTATTTATTAACCATAAATATAATATTATCCATTGTAAATCTATTTATTATTATTTTATTTTTAAAATTTTAAAAAAAAAAAAAAAAAATTTAAAAAATAATTAAAAAATTAAA
>JACAFY010014173.1:0-18790 GCA_015252635.1 Dictyostelium capitatum | reverse complement strand
CAAATCTGGCTGTTGAATTGCATTTCTTTTTAATCGTGTATAGTCAAAACTTACATCTTGTTTTTGATATTTTTTTTAAAATTTTTATTTGTTATTTTTTTTTTTATTGTTGTTGTTGTTGTTGTTTCTATTATTGTTTCTTCTGTTATTATTTCTGTTGTTGTTGTAATTGTTGTTATTATTGTTATTATTAATACTATTATTATTGTTATTATTACTATTACCACCTTCACTATTTGCTAATTTTCTTTTTCTATTATTTTCTTTTTTCTTTAATTTATATTCTCTTTCTTTTTCATCATCACTGAAATCCATTTCATTTTCATCACACTCATCATCATTTTCATTTGATGCATCAAATCCTTTTGTGTAGATATTTGCAGCAATTACAAATTTTGAAAGTTCTGGTTTATTTACATAATACATTTTTGTACCTTGGTCCAATACAATCTTTCTCTTTATTGGAACTGTTTTCTCTACTGCTGTGGTTGTTTCTGATGACGCTGTTGATTCCGTTGATACTGTTGATTCCGTTGATACTGTTGATTCTGTTGTTTCTGTTGTTTCTGTTGTTTCTGTTTTAGTTTCTTCGTCTTTTTTACCTTCAATATTTTGAACTTCTGTGTTTACTGTGGTTGTTGTAGTTTCAGATACAGCCGTTGCTTCTGAAATTATTGGTTCGGTTTTAGTTTCTGGTTCAGCTGCTTTCTCTGTTTGCTGTTGTGGTTGTTGTTGTTGTTGTTTTTTATTTTGATTTGCAATAGTGATATCTAAATTACTTGGAATTCTAACAGAGTAAACAGGTTCAATTACTTGACCAAATACTTCATAAACTCTACCAATTGTAGTTCTATCTTCTAAACAAACTATTGAATCAATATCCAATGCAGCAGCTGAAAAGGACGATGATTTAATAACCAACATATCATCAACAATTGATTTTAATACACCAAATTCAACAATTTGTACTTCTTTTGGGATTTCAATGAAAATAGGTTCTTCCTTTGGCAATGAATCTAAATTATCATTTGAATTGTCGTTGTCATTATCATCATCACAATCGTCGTTTTTATTCTTTTTTTTGTTATTCTTCTTTTTGTTGTTGTTTGCTGTCGTCGTGGTGGTTGTTGTTTTTGCGGTTGCTGTAACTGTTGGTTTTGATATAATGTCATCTAAATCATCATCTGAACTATCACTGCTATCACTGCTACTATCGGAACTACTACTGTCATCACTGCTATCATCTGAACTATCACTATTTTCTTTAGTGGTTGTTGATTCTTGTACAATTTCACCTTGCTCTTGTTTTACTTCTTCTTGTTTAATTTCGTCTTGTTTGATTTCTTCTTTTGATCCTTCTTGTTTTATTTCCTCTTGTGCTACTTCCTCTTGTTTTACTTCATGTTTTGCTTCTTGTTGTTTAATTTCCTCTTGTTTTGTTTCACATTGCATGACATCTATTATTTGTTGTGTAACTGTATTTATTAAAGTAGGTTCTTCTTGTTTATTTTCAACAGCTTGTTCAATGACAGTTTGTACAATCTCTGCTTGTTGATTAAAATTTTCATTTGTTGTATTTTGGATTATTTCATTTAAAGGTTCTTTTTCAATTGGTTGTTCAGCAATAATTGTATCCATTTTATTTATTATTATGCTTTACGATTGTTGGAGAAATGAAAAATTTAAAAATTTTAAAAAAATTAAATTAAAAAAACGTAAACAAAAAAATTCAAAAAACCGACAAAAACGTTATTACGTTTATTATATAAAAAAAGTGATACTAAATATTGAAATTTGAATTTGGTAATATCTTGGTAGTCATTTTAACTTGATTTCAATGTATGTTTGTTTTTCATCAACATCATTATTATCTTCTAAAAACCAATAAACGAACATTCTCCTTTCTCTAGACCACTTTCTGTACTATTCAACTAAACAAGAAGACATATTATTTGTTAACTAATATGTGTTTCTTTTTATGGAACGCAACCTTGTTGTTGTCGTTCATTGTAGATTTAGCTTCTGTTGTGCTTGATATTGCATTTCAAAGGATTTATACTGTAAATGAACCATGGACAGACCACTGTGAGATAATAGCAAGAAACAACTTTACAACATTTGTATATGATCAAGATGTATTAAAAAAAGTTTAAATATTCTTTACATATATTAAATATATTATATTTGATAAAATTGTTGGTCAATTTATTAATTTTTTATTTTAAAAACTTGAAGAACCTATTGAATCTTGTTCATTAATTATATTATCGTTATTATTATTATTATTATTGATATCTATATTTTCAATTCTTTTTTCTATCCAATTTACAATGTCATTAAAAACTAAATGAGATTCTGGTTCACTTGTTAATGAATGCCACATGTTTTCATATATTTTCAAATGTTTATCGGTACTACTTGCTTTTTTGAATAATTCTTCACTAACTATTGGAGATGATACTCTATCCAATTCACCATGTAAAATGCAAAGTGGTACAGTTACATTTTCCAAATTAGATTGGAGATAACTTGTAACACGTAATATTGCTAAACCTGTACCTAAACGAGCTCTTCCTTTATATGTTAATGGATGGGTTGCATGTTCTGCTCTTTTTACAGGATCTTTAATTGAACGATCTAAAACATTATCACCTGGTACTATTGCTAATGTTGGAAATGATTGAGATACCCAAGTTAATAATGAAATTACCATTGGATTTGGAACCATATTATCATCCAATTTAATTAATGGTGCCAATAAAATCAAACCACCATTAAAAATCTCTGGTTTCTTTAATGAAATACATAAACCAACTGCACCACCCATTGAACAACAATAAATGAATCTCTTTAATGTTGGATATCTAAATGTGATATCCGATATAAATAAGATTGAATCTTCAACCAAATCTTCGAAATCTCTAACATAACATGTCATTCCTTCGCTGAGTCCATGACCTTGTTGATCATATACAAACGTAGCAAAGTTGTTTCGAGCTATTACTTCACAGTCGTGTTTGAGTGTGGTCTGTCCATGGTCTCCGTAACCGTGAATTACAATGACTATTCCCTTTGGAGATTTAGGAATCCATTCTTGTGATACTAATTTCATGCCACGTGAATTTACAAAGTGACCTTTTCTATATTCCACCTCTAAAGATTGATTTTTAACGCCATTATTATTATTAACTTTTCTCTTCTTTCTTGATTTCTTTGTACTATCATTACTATTTACATTGTTTGAAAGTGTTATCATTTCACTTGTTTCATTAACCATAATTGATTCTGTTAATTCTTTTTCTAAAATTACATTTTTTTCATCACCAATATTATTACTTTCAATAACTGTTTCTGAATACTCTTCAATAATAGTTGTGGATGTAGTTGTGGTAGTTGATGAATCAGTTGTTTTTGTTGTAGATTCACTATTGATCTTATTTATAAAATTGAAAAATGAGATATCGGGAATTAATTTCATTTTAATAGTTTTTAGTTTTCCCAATTGATTTTTAATGAAAATTTAAAAATAATAAAAAATATGAATAGAAAACAAATGAAATAAAAAATAATTTTAAATATTTAATTGCAATGTGATAGTATGAATGTGTGCGTTGAATTTTGTATTGTGTGAGTATATGTACAAGATAAAAAAAAAACAAAACAAAAAAAAAAAAAAACAAATTTAAACACAAATATAGTTAAAAATTGTCAGAATAGATTTTAAAACAAATGAAAAAAAGGTAAAATATAATAACAAATTTAAACACAAATATAGTTAATTTTATTATAATTTAGAAAAAAAACAACAAAAAAACAATATATTAATTGGTAGTGTTATAAATTATTAGTTTGAATGTAAATGGAAGTTTGTGTATATGTGTGAAAATTTAATTTAATTGTCTTGTTTAGAGTGATATTATTATAAAAATTAATCCAAATCCAAAATTGGGTAAATAGTGATATATTTTTTTAATTTCCTTTTCTATGTCACCTAACAAATTAATAATACGATTTATAAATTGGGTATATAGTGTATGTAAAAAATACAAAAATATTTTAAATTTGTGTGTAGTGTGCGAATCGATTTATCGAAAAATATAAAATTTATGTGTGTTGTGTGTATATAAATTTTTATATTTGTGTGTTATAAATATAATTTTGTGTGTATATGAAAAAATAATAATATTAAACAACCCAATAAAATAACTCTTTCATTTTCAAGCAAAAAAATAAAATTAAATTCAAATTAAATACAAATTAGATATTTTTTTGCAACCTTTTGTTAGAAGCGTAAATTTTTTATGAAAAAATAAATTATTTGAAAAAAAAAGATGATCATTAATTTCTATTCTAGTAGTGTGTGAATATCATATGATATCGTCATTATTTTTTAAACTTTTATTATTATGAATCATCACTCTTCCAAAGCAGTGGTAGTTATTATTGTTGTTTCTTTTTTACCACCATTTTTATTATAATTTTTAAATTTACCATTATTGTATGTACCTTGTTGTTTTTTATTATTTCTATTATTTGTAGTTTCATTATATTTTAAAATTCTTTTTGATTGATCTTCTGTATTTGTTAAATTTGGATCGTATTTTGTTTTAAAACATAAATTTGTTTTTATAATTTCTTGTTGTTGTTTTTCTATTGCTGGTATATCTTGTGGTGATATTATATTATAATTTGATAATAAACTTGAATTACTAGTGAATAAAAGTAATGTTGGATATTCTATAATCTCTTTAAACTGAAAATTATCATCAAATGATTTATTTAAATCAAGTTTATAATATTGATTTTTCTATGGTAGTGTGTGATAAAGATGGAATAATGTTAGTATATATATATATGATGAGTTATATATGTAATTATCATAATAGTATATATATTTTAACACATACAGAATCTCTTTCTCTTTTCATTAAAATTATAAAATTTTCATTTGCATCTTTACAATTTCTATTTGAATTATATTTCTTTAATATATTTTTAATATTGTATATATTTATAGGATCATCTATATGTTTATGTAATAATTCACTTATTATAGTTGTATCTTGAATTGATTGATCAATTAATTTAAAATCATCATCTAAAAATAACCATTCAATTCTCCATTGTATTGAATTTTTATTACTGCATCAACAATCAAATTTACACACATTAGTATATGATATATTTTCATATATGTGTTATTATTTAATATGTTTACATACTTTTTTTTAAAAGTTGTAGTATTATCTTTATGTCTTGACATTTCTTTTGGCATAATAAAGAGATTTATATTTTTTCTAAATGCAAATTGTTGTAAATGTTTTGATTTAAACTTAATGAATGAATTTGCTACAATTGCTTTACCATTTTCATTTACTCTATTAATTTTATCTAAAAAGTTGAAATCTGTAGCAGTGTTGTAATAGAATATTAGTATATACATATATTAATATTACTATTCAATACTACGTACCATTTACAATATCAGAATCTTTAAATTTATTTAATGGTATAAAATGATTATCTTTTCTAACACCAGTACATTTTGTATCGGTTTTATGTTTACTTGAACAAACTAATGAACAAAATAAAATTCCACAACCAGGACACTTATATTTTGATTTATCTATATTACAAACATTACATGTGTCTCCTATCTTTCTAATAATTGTTGTAGTTTCTTCTGTTGTGTTATTATTATTTGTAATTGCAACAGTTGTAGTTTCATCATTTTCATATAGTTTATCTAATGTTCTTTTTTTATTATTACTACCATTATTATTATTTTTATTTAATGCAATTGTAATTTCACCATTTTCATTAATTGAAATTTCATGGTTATCAACAGTATCACTTATAACTGAAATTGAACCTTGATCTTCTTCATCTTCTAATTCTTCAATATCACTACTATCACTATAATCATATCCTACTAAATCCATGTTGGTTGTGTGTAACGAGAAAAAGTGGATTGGAAAAAAAAAAATAAAAAAAAAAAGAAACGAAAATTTTTTTTTTAATTTAAAATTTTTGGAAAAAAACGTTTTTTTTTTTTTTATTATTTTATTTATTTATTTTATAAATTATCAGAAATACATAATGATGGTATACTACCAGTAATAGTAGTATTATTAAAAACATTATTAATAGCATTATTAATATTAATATTATTTAAAACAGTATTTAATGAAGCAGAGGAAGATTTTCTTGAAATGTATACATTTCTTGGTGATGAAGTTTGACTTAATACATTATCTTCATTATTTTTACGACATTGTTGTTGAATTAAATTTAAAACACGTGGATTCAAAGTAACAATATCTAATTTCAATAGAATGGTTTGACCAGCAGCAGTTGCAGTAAATGAACGAGTTGGAAAATTAATATTATCAGGTGTTAATGGTACACCATTTTCTTTAATTGATTTATTTTCAATTTCATTTGATAATTTGTATGCAGTTTCACCAAAGAATTCACCTTTTTCCAAATATTTAATTATTGATTGAGTTTTTTTACTTGATATTTTTACACGACCTTGTTTAACAATGTACATAAAATCAGAAATATCACCTTCATTAAAAATAATTTGTTGATTTGAAAATGATACATCTCTTGATCCATTTGCAATTGCATCAACTTCTTCTTTATTTATATATTGAGTTATATTGAATTGAAATGCACGAATAATTGAATCACGACATGAATTAATATGTGATAAATCCATATGTACTTTGTTTATAAATTGATTTAAATCTGAATAAAATTCAGTATATAAATCACATTTTTTCCAAATTAATAAACATACATCAGTTTCAGCAGATACAGTTGCAGAAGCATTAATATCTTTATCTAATTGTAATGCACTTTCACCCAATGTTTCACCAGCACATAATGTAATTGGTTTTTTATCGTCATTTTCTTTTACTGATACTTTACCACTTAGTATAATATAGAAATGATCTGATTTTGTACCTTTTTCAATTATAGTTGTTAAACGTTTAACCCATTGTTTTTTACATAAAAAGAATACTCTTTGAACTTCAGATGGTGATAATTTTGAGAATATATTACAATGATTTAATGCAGTTTGAATTTGAACATTTTCAGCGTACCCTTTGAATTTTTTATCAACTTTAAATTTCTCTGTATTTTCCAAACCTTCTTTTGGACGAATGATTTCACCACGCGTATTAATTTTACTTGAACAATGAACAACACGAATTTTCTTTTTAATTTCATCTGGTAATGCCAATAAATTTTCAATTGGAGTATGAATTGGTGCAACACCACTTTCATGAATGATCATATCTGCATCGAATACAAATGATTTTAATCTTTCAATTCTTTTTTTTGATAGTATACCTTGTGATTCCAATTGTTCAAATCTTGATAAATCATAAAATGTATCTGCAGAATATGAAATTTTTTTATCATAAATTTCCAATTTGAAACGAATTGTTGGAATTACATGAAATGAATAATCAAATTCAAATTCTGCTCCAAGAATTTTAATTTTATTACCAATTGTAACTGGAATCCAAGTATAGTAATTCTTTAATGTTGATTCTGATATACCAGTTAATGATTTTAATTTTCTCATATATGATTCGTTAATGGTTTTTGTTGTGTAGAGAGTAACTTTATTACGTTCAATAATTTTTTGAAGTATACCAGAATCATGATCAGCATGACAATGAGTAAGTATAATATGTTCAACAGCTTTACCATATATACCATTACTTTGAAGATATGTTGTATTACCAACTGGTGGATCAACAACAATACCACTACCATTAATCCAAATTATGAAACCAGTTGTATGTGAACAATATGTAAAATCTAATCCATGTGAAACACCTAAAAATGTAACACCCAATACTGGTGCTTTAAATTTCTTTATTTGTTCATGATCATTACCCCAGGTGAATACAGGTACATATGGTGATTCAATAGTTGAATCAATTACTGATGTTGATCCATTTTCTTCATCTTGAAAACTAATTAATCCTTTGGTATTTCTAATTTTAACTTGAATTGTTTTATTTAATGGATCTGATTTTGATGGTAATTCCAATTGAACATTACCATTTTCATCAAATGTTTTAAAAATTACATAAGAATCCAATGATTCATCATTTGCTTTACTATCAATTGCTAATCTTTCAACTGTTAAATCAATTTCATAATCTGGTATACATATTTCATCTTTGGTATAAATGTGTTCTGCTTTTGGTCCAAATATTGATTCTGATAATATAGTTTCAATTCTTTGTTTTTGTTCAACTGTACATATAATTACTACTTTGGTTTTACCTTTTTGAACAAATTTATTGTAAAATATTGGAAATTCAACTTCGGAAATTGATACATCTTGTGATATTAAAAAATGTGGTACAATAAAATGAAATATTGATTGATCACGTTTTAATGTATCTGGTGGTATACCAACTTGAATTAATACATCACAATCATTTGGTGTATAAACATATGATGGACCACTAACTTTAATAATTTTATCTTTTGAATAATATGGCTCTTTTAATATTGTTGTTGTTGTTGTTGTTGTTGTTGTTGTTGTTGTTGTTGTATTATCTGTAGTATTATTATTATTATTATTGTTATTATTATTATTATTATCAGTAGTTGTTGTAATAGTTGATACATTATTATTAATATTATTATTATTGTTATTATTAATACGATTTGAATTTAACATTTCTAATAATGATTTAAATTCTAATATTATATTTGAAATATTTGTATCTGGTGATTGAATATTTTCAAATGATAAATCATTGAATAATCTTTCAATATCAGAATAATCAACTAAATTAAATACACCACTAACACTATTTGAAAGTTGACCAACTTGTGATGATAAGCTTCCTTTTAATCTTTTTGAATCTGGTGAACGTTCAATTATTTCAGATACTTTTTTAAATGTTGATATAAAGTCAATTGAAACTTTAGTTGCATGTATAATTTTAGTTATTGTACCATTTCTTCCAACTTCATTTACAATTGCATCATATAATTCTTCATAGGAAAATGTTGATAAATTTTCAAGTTGTTCACCCAAGAAATCTTTTAATATGGTTGATACAGTTTCTAAATTTTCAGCACTAATGAAATTACTACCAATTTTTGCGGAAATAACTGTTACTAAAAATTTTGATAAATTATCAAAATATGTTTCACATGATGGATTTAATAATGATTGAATTTTAAAAGTACTAAATTGTTTAACACAGTTATCTTTTTCTAAACTAATAACATATTTTTCTAAACTATAAATAGTGTGTGTGAGTATGTGTGTGTTAGTATAATTACAATGACAATTAACACATTGTTGTACATATATATATATATATATATATATAAATACATACTATCTTAAAAAGTTAATTATATTATTAACATATTTATAATCCATAATCATTTTTTAATGTATATGTATAATTTTACAAATATAAATAATTATTTACTTTTTATTATTACAGATTTGTATTTAAATAATATATATAGATTTTTTTCTATTTAAATAATAAAATATAAAAAAAATAAAAAGTTTAAATGATGAACACTGTTTTGACTTTTGTTTTTTTGTATATATATATAAAAAAAAAAACAAAACAAATTGGAAGTGTGAAGTGTGAAGTGTTGAGTGTTTTGTTTTATTTAATACGTTGAGTGTGTGTGTGTGTGTGTGTGTTGAATATGTGTGTGAATATGTTAGGAGAGTGTGTTTTGATTGTGTGGATGGTGTATGAATAATATGATGAAAAAATTAAAAATTTTAATAAATCCAAAATCATTGTGTTTGAGATTTGTAGGTCAAAAAAGTTTGAAAATTATAAAAAAAAAAAAAAAATAAAAATCTATTTAAAAAAAATCAAAGGGGTACTGCAGTTATGTGATGGCAGCGGTAACTGATTTGGTTGTTAATCTTTTTTTTTGAATTTTTTTTGAATTAATATGAGTGGTGTGTTGATTAATTTTTTATTTTGAATATTTTTATCCAAATTTGTGAAAATTTATATTGGGGGTTAATTTAATATATGTGTGTGTGTGTGGTAATATGCACCATCAAATTTAAATAATCAAAAAAAAAAATAAAAAAATAAAAAACTAACACACCATACCATGTTATAATTACGCATACACTTTCAAATGTTTATTGAATTTTGAAATCTTTTTATATCTCTCCTCTCTTTTTTTTATTATAATTAATTGATTGATGTTAAATAAATAAAAAGTTGTTGTTGTTGTTGTTGTTGTTGTTAATGATTAACTAATTGGATCTAAAAAAGTTTGAATTAAAGAATCACCATTAATTAATTTTGTAGTTAATATAATAAACTTTCTATTTGTTTGTTTACCTAAAAATCTTAATGCTGAAATTTCTGAAAATGTAACACCACCAACAAAAAATACAAATGAAATTATTGGTTTTTCAATTGTAACTAAATTTGTATTATTATTATTATTATTATTTGACATTGTTATTGGTATACTACCATTATTATTATTATTATTATTACTGTTATTATTATTGTTACTGTTATTGTTATTATTATTATTATTAATTATTGAATTTGGAGATGATGATTGAGAATTTAATAAACTTGAAATTGATTGAAATGAATTTGAACCTGTCATACAACTACCATTAATTTCTTTACTGTCTCTTTTATTATTATTATTATTATTATTATTATTTGAAATGAAATATAATTGATTTTCTTCAAATGAATGACCAGGTAATAATTTTAAAATTGGATCAATTGATTTCCAACCAATTCTAGAATTTGGTAATGAATATTGAATTAATCTAATTAACAATGGAGCATAACCAGAATAAACATAAGAGAAATCAGATGGATTTGACTCTGATACATCTTCAACAATTAAATTTAAATCTTCTTTAATTAATTGAAAATTACCAATTGGTTTTGAATCTTGTTTTCTAATTAATATTAATCCAATACGTTCCAATGATGATAAATTAATTAACCATTCAATACCATAATTTGAAATTAATTTAGTTTTTATAGTTTCATAATCCATTGAATTCAATCCATTACTTGATAAACTATATAATGAAAGTAAACGTAAAACTTTTAAAATTGGATCTTTAATTGCAATACAATCCATAATATATTTCTCTGCAAGGTATAAATCTGAACCCATTAATAATTTTTGTTCACAATCTAATCTATTTTGAAAATAAGTTGATGATGTAATTTCATGGATTTTCTCTGCAATACCAACATGTACTTGTAAACAGAATTCCTCTTGTTTAGATGCATTTACACGTTTCATTAAATCACGTAATGCCGATAATGATTCTTGACCAGTTAATTGTTTTTTATCATCATGTTGTTGTCTAGCTTTTGAATTTAATACACCACCCGGTCCAATTAAATTTGAGAAATTTAAATTTCTAATTTCCGAAAATACTTTATCACCACTATGTAATGGATATGATGATTTCTTACTGTAATACATTGATCCACTTGTACTTGTTGTACCAACATTATTTGGTTTACCATTTATACTATCGGTAAGTATTTGAGCATCTACCAATAGGATATTATTATTAATTGAAAAATATTCATCAATTAATCCTTCATATGTTAATGGTGTACATAATGGTGTAATTAAATCTAAGTCTCTATCTATAATGGTAATTGATTCAATTTCTTTTGATACTTCAAATTGTTGAATTGGATCACCAGTTTCCTTTGATTGATGTTCAAATTGTTGTTGTTTTTCCAAACGAAGACGATTTAAAATTTCGTAAATTAATTTCGATGCTTTACCTTTACCTTTTACCACTGGTATAATTCCAAATAGTTGTTGTAATTTCATTATTGATTTTGCAACTTCATAACAAATGGATCTATTATTTTCATGTAGGAATTCACTATATGCATTTGGTAATTCCATGGATAGTACATCATTATCAAATGGTATTAAATCCATTGGCATTGAAGTTATTGTTGAAAAATTACCAAAAACACCTTGTTCTTCTAAAATTGATGTACAAACTGGATCCACTTTTGGTATATATATAATTGAATAATTCTTTTTTACAAAATCATATAAATGACCTCTGATATGATCAGATATTAAATTCATATATTTCACTTTTGGTCTTATCAAATAGATAATATTCTTACTTTCAGTTTCTAATTTACCAGATTTTAATTCATATATTTTATCAATTCCATTTGTTTTTAAAAATGTTGTATCAATTATTAAATTCATTAATCCAATTATTTTTGGATCAATTATTAATGATATTAAATTATTATTATTATTATTATTTTGATTATTTTGTTGAATTGATGATATTGTATTATTATTGTTGTTATTATTATTTACTGATGATAAAATTGGTGAATTTGATTGTGGTGGTGTTGAACTATTTATTAAATTTAAATTATTTATTAGGTTTTGTTCATTTTTTATAAAATCAATTGCATCTATAAAATGTAATTTATATTGATCTCTAATTGGTTGAAAGTTTAATATTGATGATACATCTGTAGTTTGACTAAGTATAGTTGGTTTTGGTTGTGAATTTATATTATTATTATTTGGTAATTGATTGGAATTTGATTTTCTAAATAAATTATTTATTAAACCACTTGCACCACCAGTACTGTTACTATCTCTTTTTTCATCACTTGTATTTATACTACTATTATTATTATCAACACTAATACTATTACTATTATTACTTGGTATTGTTGGTTTCTTTAATTTATTAAACATATTATTATTATTATTATATATATATAAATAAATAAATAAATAGATTTGTTTATTTGTTTATAGATTGGTGTGTATATACAAAAACGTTGTGGAAAAATTAAATTATTTTTAAATTAAAAAAATTAAATTTTTTTTTTTTTTTTGGCCGTTTTTACTTATAATAAAAAAAAGAGATATTTTAATTTTATTTTTATGTGGGTGTGAATAAAGATGATCAATCAAAACTATCTATATATGGTGGT
Source organism: Dictyostelium capitatum (assembly GCA_015252635.1). Classification (NCBI taxonomy): domain Eukaryota; phylum Evosea; class Eumycetozoa; order Dictyosteliales; family Dictyosteliaceae; genus Dictyostelium; species Dictyostelium capitatum. The sequence continues at coordinate 5,768 of JACAFY010014173.1, read as the reverse complement.
AATGATGATGGAAATTCAAAAAATGGTACAACGAATTCACTAACACAGAATCTTGGTTGACTTGGATGATTTTGATAACATTCTAATGATTCATCACATGGTAATAAATCACAACTTTCAAATTCACATTGAAGTGAAGTGGTATTACATATTTGATTAGATAAACACAAACCATCAAAACAGGGTATTTCATATCTATGATTATCATTAATTTGGCCATCATTCCATTCAATACAAAAACCATTCCATCCAAAGAATCTGCATACCCAACCTTTAGGACATAATGAACAACTAAATTTGTTTCCAAGAACATCAAAATTTACTGGAACACAATCTGCATTTGAGTAAACACCTTTAGCACATACAAATTCATCTGGACATATTACATTATCACATGTTATATCATTATTTGCTACAATATTGTTGTTGTTGTTGTTGTATTACACGTTTGTAAGTTATATGTTTGTGTTTTATAATATATATATATATGTATATGTATACACATACAACTAACATCAACAGATCTAAAACAGGATACAACACCCAATCCAATTAATGGTAAACATTCTGTTGATGGTGGACATGCAAGATATGTACAATTTATAGGTAAACAATCTTTTACATCGTTTATAGTTTTACAAATGAAACCAGTTGGACAAACTATTTCACATTCATTATTTCCATCTAAATATTCTTTTGCATAAACAACTTTTTCAAAATTATGGCATCTAGGTTCACCAACACAACATTTAGAATGAGTTTCACAAAAAGTAACTGGACTTAACATACATTCAAATCCTTTATTTTCACACCCTAAATCTTCACATGTAGCTATCAATAGTAAAAGTGTTAGTTAACCATGTTTATAATTGGTATTATATAGTATGCTAATATCACTTACTATTTGGTACAGGAAATATTTCATAACCAGGTAATTCATCCATATCACCCCATAATTCATAAATGTTACCAGTTTGTGTATGTCTTAAACATGCTTGTATTGATAATTCTTTATTTGTCATATAACCAATTACAGTATCAATAGCAAGACATAAATCTGTTTGTCCTGGACAACATGATGTTAATATTAATGGTGCACATGATGGATAAGCAGCAAGACAAAGTTCAGATGATAGATTTTCACACCCATTTTGACCAAACGACATCTGTTGACAGTTTATCGATATGGTAATTATTGAAATAACAAATATATAAAATAAATAAATTTTAAATTTAAATTTAATCATGATTACTATTTATTATTATTATTTTTATTTATACATCGATATCATAGCTAATTAATTAATTTGGTGGTATGTGTGTGTTTATAATTATAACAAATGTTTTAGTGTGCAAACATTTAATTTTTTTTTTTTAAATCTTTACGTATGTGTGTTTAATAAAAAAAATTGGGTGATAATCAAATTAAAGCTTTTTTCAAATTATTTTTAAAGATTTTAACATTTAAACAAAGTCAAATCTCTTGATAAAAAAAAAGACATCTTAATGAAAGCTTACAAGATATTCTAAAATTTTACCCGAGACAAAATTACGTAATCTCATCAAATTCGGACATCTTAGCGAAGTGGTCTAACGCGATTGACTAGAAATCAATTCTCTTCGGAGGCGCAGGTTCGAACCCTGCAGATGTCGATAACCCCTTTTTCTTTTTTTTCAAAAAAAACTTCCTACCTCTCAGTGAAAGATTACGATATGTGGATTTCAGGTAAATGGTTAGAACAATATGAAAATTTAATCAACGAATTTGAAAAGAACAACAACAAAACAAACAAAAAAATTAAAGATAATTATTAAACAACATTCTCAACATAAAAAATCCAATTTTTTATTTTGATTTAGAAATTGTGTGATTGGCCGATATTAGAATCTTTTGTATCACTAATTAAATGAGTGTGTTTTTTATATGAGTGTTTATTTGTTGTTTTGTTTTGTTTTTATTTTGTTTTGTTTTTATTTTGTTTTTTTTAAAAGATATTTAAAGAATGTTAGAATATTTTGTATCATATGATGATGATGATATTGAAGATTCAGAAATGTTTAATACTGGTTTATCAACACAATTAATTGATCAATTAAAATTAATATTATCGAATAATAAATCATTTGTTGAATTTCATTTAGGCAATATACCAAATTATTCTAAAAGAATCAATACATTAGATAATTTTAAAAAATAAAAACTCCCTTTTAATGTTCATATTCTTATTTTAATTTAATTATTAAAAAATATAAAAAGTAACAAAAGTTGAATTTTTCATGTTAATTACCCAAGTTAGGAATTTCTTCAAGTTGACATAACCCAGGGTCACTGCATCGAGTTTATACACTCAAGCACCTCCCACTAACTTTTCAATTAACCAGAACAATTACAACTAATTACAAAGACTAGCAAATGACGTAGGTATTTTAAATACAAGCCCAATTTAACTCAGAGTCACTCATTGCTGACATCTCACTACATCATTTGTTTCGTCTACCTATATAATATATCTCAGGTTTTAAATGAAATAAAAATTTTGATTTTTGTTATGGGACTTTGGAAAAAAACATTATTTTATTGAAATTTAATCTGCGTACGCAATGGAATTGCTGTTGTTGTTGTTGTTGTTGTTGTTGTGTTTCTATATTAACAACAACAGCAATTTCTAAATACCATATTATTACCATTATCATTAATCATCATTTCATTTTGATTTTTAAATATATTAAAGATTGAACATTTATTGAATGTGGCAAAACATATTTTATTATTATTATACACAATAAATTATTTATTTATTTAAATTTATTTCTAAAATAAAATTTAGAAATATCAGAAGCATTGGCGTTAAATTCTGTTTTAGTAATGGTAATAAATTCAAAAAAGAATTCTGCAAGTGATAAAAGTGAATAATCAATTGAATCAAAAAGAAATCTTTTTAGTTCTTTAACTGTAAATATTGATAATGAGGATGATGATGATGAAGTGTTATTCTTTGTTAATGGTATAAAAATCCATGAATGATTATGTTGAATATGTTGGAATATATCTAACCTTCCTTTATAGCATAGTTGTTTTAGAATATTTGAAAACATAAGTATTACACTTTTTGATTCATTAGATTCTTTTATTTCTGGTAATAATTCCAACTTTAATTTATTACAAAAAAAATCCATTGATTTGATATCTTTAATTTCAATATGATACGCCAATAGTAACATTATTGGACTATTTTCCAATTTATCGAATCTACCAATTCTATAAAACACATCAAGTGTGATACCATCTATATAAAATTGAGGATCGTGTGCAAAACGACTATTTAAATAATCTGGATGATATATGTATAACCATTCCAAAAATTTAGCTATAGATAATGAAAAAAGATCAATGATGATTTGATCATATAGTGTATATGGTTTCAAAAGATCATCTTTGTTTTTTGATACCAATTGAAATTTAATAAACATTGATTTCATCATATCAAATTTACTATATTCATTTATACAAAAACTATTAATTAATGAATAAATTGATTCAACATTATTAAATTTATAAATTGATGAACCAGTATCAATTATATGTTGCATAAATTCATTTAATGGATTTAATAAAAATCTTTCAACACTGTGTAATTCTGAACCATTAATTCTTTTACCCTTACCACTATTAATATTATTTAAAACCAATGATTCATAGTGTTGCAATAATTGAATATTTTTAAATAACCATATACCACTATCTTGAAAAAAATCTTGATAATTCAAATATAAAAAGTCCAACATTTGAGTTGATTTGATAAATTGATTGACTTTGTATTCATTGAATGAAAATTGATCTAGATTACCCAACTCTGTTAAAAAATATTTAACCAGTTCAACATTATCATAATCAACTAAAAATAGTAATATATGATACGGTAAAATTAAACTTTTAGCTTTAAAATTGATCTTTGAATCTTTTATATCACCAATTAATGAATCTATAAATGCCAATCTTTTCTCTTCTTTGTTGGTTAAAACATCACAATGTGAGAATAATAATGATGGACTTGTGGCTGTTGATTTTGCTAATTCACTCAAATATTTAATGTAATATACAGATTTATTTATTAAAGCACAATGTTTTAATAATTCAAAATTTGCAAATTGTAATGATTGTTTATATTGTTTTAATAATGTAACACCACCACCTCTACTATTAAACCCATTATCACTACTACCACCACTTTCATTTTTTTGACCATTATAATCAGTACCAATACATTTAAAATATAAATAATAAAATTCTGGTATTGATTCTGATGTAAATGAATAATAAACATTTAATAATTTGAGAATGAACTCTTTTTTTTGTTGAATTTGAAATGACCAATCTGAAATTGGTAATGATAATTCTTGTTTTGATAAACCATTTGAAAATGATTCAATTTCTTTAATCATGTTGATAGAATTTGGTGTTGTTGATGTTGATAAAAGTATTGATTTACAAATTGAAATTAATAATTTTAATGTTATTGTTTCATTAATTTGTTCATAAACTGATTTAGTATAATGAAATGTATATTCTGTAATACAAATTATATTTTCATTATGTAACCAATTTAAACTTTTAAATGATGATATAGTTGGTTGTTTATTTGATAATAATATATTTCTAATTGATGTTGTTGATATTTTTGGTTGTTGTTGTTGTTGTTGTTGTTGTTGTAATAATAATTTAATGAATTTTATTGTACCCAAATTAATTGCATATTGTAAATTTATAATGGTTGGTTGATATTGATATTGTTGGATTAATATTTGATATGCAGGTAAACATTTTGATTCAATTAATTGGTTTACCAATAATTCTCTTTCATTTTCACTATTCTCTGATACCAAATGTTTTTTTACGTCTCTAATTATATTAAATTCTAATATATAATTTCTGTAATATTTGAATAACTGTTGATAAAATAATCTATCTCTATCATCGTCATTTTTAAATGTATTGAAAATTTGTTTAAATGAATTATTTTCTCCGTCTAGTTCATAACTAAATACCAAATACTGATTTATAATTACTTTATCACGTAGAATTTCAAGTTGATTTGATTTTATCATATCGTAAACTGATATGATTGAATTATAATCTGGTGTTAAATTCTTATCCATGAATGACATTATTCTCCTATAAATGAATTTATTTCTAAATACTTTCCAAAATAACCATTCCAATGGATCAATACCATCCAAGATTGTAAATTTAATAATTTCTTTAAATGAGTTTATATTATTATTTACCTCTTGTTTTACTAAAAAATCTTGTTTTCTTTTAACCACCGCTTTAATCATTTCAATTAAATCACTCTTTTTTGTACTATTTTTAGTTGATATACCAAGTGTATTTGCAATTTCTCTTAATTGTACAAATAATTTTTTATTTAAATTTGTAATATCAATTTCACTTTCATTGTTATTACTGCCGCTATCTAATTTTTGTCTTTTATTACTACCACCATCTTCACTATTAACTTCATTTTGTTGTTGTTTTTCGTTGTTTGATGACATTGTTGTTTATTAAATTATTTATTTTTTATCTCTAAAGTTCATATCTTATTATTTATGTGTGTATGCAATATGCTCAATAAAAAAAATTAAAAAAAACTTTTTTTTTTTTTTTTTTTTTTTTTTTTTGTTTTTAAATTAAAATAAGAATAAATTTTTTTTTTTTTTTTTTTTTTTTTTTTTTTTATTATTTTTTATTTGTTTTTTGTTTTTTATGT
>JACAFY010014162.1:0-10346 GCA_015252635.1 Dictyostelium capitatum | reverse complement strand
ACCAAACCCCCCCCCCCCAAACACAACAAATCATTGATACTTTTTTGAAAAAAATAACCAAAAAAATTTTTTTTTTAAAATAAAATACCAAAAAAAAAAAAAAAAAAAAAAAAAAAAAAAACTTTTATTTTAATTAAAATAACCACAATTTAGTTTTTACCAAATTTCAGATTCTAAAATTTATTCTTTGGTGAGTAGATCTGTAAATATAATAAATATATAAAGCAGGGTCGTTAAAAATCGTTAAAAATAATAGAGTATCGGGGTGAATAGCTTTATAAACTTAATAATTAAATCAATTTTTTTAATTTAATGTAAATTTTTGAAAAAGTTTTTTTATAATTAGCAATGTCATACTCCTCCGTTACAACATCTAAAGGTGAAGAAATCAAGGAAAAACCATCAATACACATGTTAAAATTTAGGTGTGTGTCCCGACAAGTATACACACACTGCTTCATCAAAAAAAAGTAACGATGTTTGATGTGTGCTATTCACCCCAACATGTTGAGGGGAACCTCCCTTCTTTAGTGGTGTAAATCCTATGACAGCGTAAGTACCCCCAGTCAGTACAGCAGCCCTCTCCCACAAGCAAATTACCAACTAGAATTAGAGATGCTATTCTACCATCATATTCTTGGAATCAATATGGAAACTTTTTTTAAATTTTATAAAATTTAATACCAATTTACTGATTGGAGTAAGCGAAAAAAAATAATAATTTTCACAATTTATTCCAACATCTATTTTTATTCAATAAGTTTACTGTACAACATATTAACCCACATACACAAATTCATTTTGTTGTAAGATTTATAATTTTTAAAATTTTAAACCCCACACCCATACACACAATATCCAAATCAAACATATTACTTTTAAAATTATAAAAATAAATTATTGAATGGAGTATGTAATGATATTTTTAAAGATATCTTTGCCAGAAAAAAAATTTATAAATTGAAATTAATTTTTTAAAGTATCAAAACAACAACAAACACAATTATTTAATTATTAATAACTTATAAAAAAAAACTTTTAAAATGACTTTAATTAGTAAATATTAATAGTATAATAAAATTATAATTAACAATTTATTACATAACTAACTCTTATTGTTAATATTTATTTTTTAGATTCAATCTCAAACTTTGGTTCATTCAAATCATCATCAAATGTATCATTAATTAACTCTAATATGGGTGATTCAAATGTAATGGGATCAAATAATATCTCTGTATTATCAACAAGCGCTAAAGCAAACACCAACACTACTGTTAATGCTGCTGGTATAGCTAATATCAATTCTAAAACTTCCACAAATGCAATTGTTAATGTTTAAACTATAATATATAATATTTAATCTATATATAAGTAATTAATAATTTAAATAAATTAATATAGATAAACTATTTCCTAATTCATTTAAAACTATCAATTCTTATCGTTAAAACCAATTATAACTTTTATATTCGCTGAACCCTTGTTATTACCACCATATATCATTCAGCACAAAAATAAATTGGAGTTCAGTTGATTCAAAATGTAATTCCACTCTCAAAACCATTTTTCAAAATTAAATATAATTTCATAATTGGTCCAATTAAAATATCAAAACAGTAATTTATAAGTTGTGATTATTTTATATATGTTATAAACTTAAATTTTGGATAAATTGGTGAATTATTATTATTATTTATTTTTATTCAATGTGTATACCGCACAAACAAATTAAACCACACATTTTAACTAACATTATTAAAATGTTTTAAATCGGCGAGCAAGTATAATTGGTATTGTCGCTTTTTTAAAAAAATTATTCATTATAATTATAATTCCATTTCGTGGGTTAGATTATATTTTTTAAAAAATTATTACCTTTTTTTGAAAAAAATTAAAATTTTAAAAACCACACCCCATACACACACAATATCTATATCAAACATTTTACTCTTAAAATTACAAAAAAAAATTAATGAATGAGTGTAAATGATATCTCAATGAAAAAAAAAACTATAAAAAGAAATGAATTTTAATTTTTTAAAGTATCAAAACAACAAACAACAATTATTTATATAAATATTAATTACTAATAAAAAAACTTTTAAAAATGACTTTAATTAGTAAATATTAATATAATATAATTATGATTTACAACTTTAATAAAAATACTTACTAAAAATAATTTAATTTAGATTCAATCTCAAACTTTGGTTCATTCAAATCATCATCAAATGTATCATTAATTAACTCTACTATGGGTGATTCAAACGCAATGGGATCAAATAATATCTCTGTATTATCAACAAGTGCTAAAGCAAACACCAACACTACTGTTAATGCTGCTGGTTTAGCTAATATCAATGCTAAAACTTCAACAAATGCAAATGTTAAAGTTTAAACATTAAACTAAACACCATCAATATATATAATAATTTATCTATATGTACAGACACACCAAATGTATTAAAAAAAGTAATTAATGATTTAAATAAATTAATATATTGTTATTGTTTAAACTAAAATACAATTTTTTTGTGAAATATTATAAATTACTAATTGTAATATAAATTTATTGTTTAATTCATTGAACTTAATTTGTTTTGAACATTTGCAATGAATTTTTTGTTCTTTCTTGTTTTGTTAATACCATACCAAGTTGATATTGCAATAACTGCGGCAAAACCAAATGAACCAATAGCAATACCTGCAATTTTAGCACCTGATAGTCCTGACTTTTTATTGGAACAAATGGAATTTTCACTTGAACTTGAAGAAGGAGATGAATCTAATAAAACTGAGAAATCAGGATCAACAATAACCGATTTACTAAAGTATGGAATTGTAATACCAATAAATGTTTGAGCTGAATATTCATTTGAAATAGTGGTCATTGATGAATCTAATAATACATTTTCAATAGCAACAATTTCATTATCAACAATTGCACGTTTAATAAATCTACCATAAACTGAATGATCTTCAATTTGTAATTTAATGAAATTAGAATCATCACCATTTGTTGTATTACCAAATTGTTTGGAAGAGCATATATCATTGGTTTTTGAGGAAACCAAGGATGCAGACATTACTAATTGTAATTGATTTAATGGTGAAGCAAATGGATATTCTGAAATATCAATTGTAAATTTAATTGATGATGGGTTCATTTGTAATATTTGACCAGCAAATTCAACTGTTGAACTTTGATTAAACCATTGTAATGTAGTTTTAATATTAAATAATGGTTTATCTGTAATTGATATTGATGTATAATATTCACTGATAGTTGATGATACTTCTGTAAATTCCCATTTACTTAGTGGATATGTATTAATTACTTTTACACCTGTAAAATCTAATTCTCTTACTGAAACAATTGAAATCAATGATTTATATAAAATTTCACCTGGTTCTAATGATGAAGATCCACCAGTTCCGGTACCAATACCACCACTACCACCTGGAATTGGAATTTCGATTGATGGATTGGTATTGTTAACAACTGGTGGTTTAATTTCAATAACTCTTGACGAACAATCTAAACCTGCCCATGGAGAAATACAACTACATCCTTTGGTTGTACAAACACCATGAGTTGGCCCACTACATTCATTTAAACATTTTTTTGGTGGATTAGTTGGAATTGATGTTGAAGTTGGTGTTGAAGATGGTGTTATTGTAACTGGTGGTTGAGTTGTTGGATCAACATAATTAAAATTATAAACAATTGGAGTAACTGTTAATGGTTTTGATCTAACCGTTGTTTGAGCTGAACTAAATAATTCTATTGTAAATGGACTACTAGTTGCTTTAGTACTATTTACAAGTATTGCTGAATCATAAGTAGTAATAAATGAACCTTCTTGATAAGTTGAGTCCGAATAACTAAAACCAATTCTATCAACTGATTTAAAACCTCTTCCATAAACCCAAAATGAACCTCCTTCATTATCAATTGTTTCTGAATATTTTATAATTGGAGCTGTGGTATCATATTGTAATGTTTTAACGTACCAATCAAAACCCATTTCTTTTAATGTTGCCGAACTATAACCAGAATAACGATAATCATTATTGATGAATCCATATACAGAGAGTAAGAAACCATTTGGATTTGCAAATCCTATTGGTACTTCAACAGTACAAATATATGATGCAGTAGTTGCTGTCATGGATACAATGGAAGATACACATTCAACTGCTTCAAAACTTTGAGAAACTAAATAAACAATAGGGTATTGATTTTCTTTTAAACCATATGCAGCTGATGCTTCAAATGTAAATGTAATTTGTCTATCAGGTGAACCAACATCCATTTCTGAAAGTGATGAAACAAATGAAAGTAAAACTGGTGGATTTGCATTACTTTGACCTTTACAAACAGATGAATCAATTGTTATTGTAAGAATTGAATAATCACCAATATAGTTTAAAAATGGATTAGATGATGAATCAAGAGTTGCTTCATATTGATATTCAAGGTCTGTTTCAAATCTATAATAGATATTTGTATTACCAAATGAATCTGTAAATGATGCATATGTAATTATATAATCTTGAGCAACACATGTTAAAGTATTTAAATTCATATTAATTTGGTAATTACCCATCCATCTATCACCACTACCAACTAACATATCTTGAATTGATAATGTAAAATTATATAATGAATTATCATTTACACCTCTAACTGTAATGAAACCACTAGCAAATCCATTTATATCATCTTCAATTGTAAATGACCAACCCATTGTTTGTTTTACCAAATTTGTAATTACTGGACCGTAGATATCAATATTTGGTGATATAATATTCAATTGGTAAGAAGCTGGAAGATATGTACTACTAATTGAATTAGTTTTAGTGAAAACTAATCTATAATCCAATGTACCTGGTATTGTATTTGCTGGAACTTTAAATTTAACAATAAATCTATTTGATAATGAATCCCATTTTGCAAAATTATATTTAGCTCTATAAGATGGTTGATTTATACTTGAACTGAATCTAATATCTCTTAATGATTTTTGATCAGTTAATGTTAAACCAATTTCTAAATCTTTATAATTTGCAATATTATTAAATGTGAAATACATAATATTATCAATGGTTTGATTTGCGACATTTACATTATTAAACATGAATGAAACATCTTTTAAATCTTTAATGTAGTCAATACCATTTGTAGGTGTTGTCATTCTTGGGAAATAAATTGATTGTTCCGGATTTTGTACAGTTAAACGATCACCTTCTGTATATGCTGATTGTACATCATTAAAATCAGTAACTAAAAATGAACTTTTTGTTTCTCCCAAGTAAACTGCATCGTATAAAAATTCCCAAACACCGTTTAAAGAATTTCCACTTATCAAATAATCATTACCAAATAAATAAGTTTGACTATCTACAGAAAAACCAAAATTTTTAATACCAGCTGGGCTATCAGCATGAATACGCAATAAATACTTGAAATTACCGAGATAAAAGGATTCGTAAAATGTGATTTTAGGTCTAACTGTTGCTATTTTAAAATCAATTGAATTAAAACTTTTTGTTATTCCATTATTATTTGTAGATGCATAAAAATTTATACTTTCAATATTTGATGTATATACAATTGGGAAAGTAATATTTAAATAAAAGTAAACATTTGTTCCGTGTGAAAATCCAAATGGCCAGCCTTTTCTTAATATATATGATCCTTTATTTGTACTGTATGATACCAACTTCATAGAATAACCATCTTCAATTCCTGGGAAACTAAATGTAAAAGTTGGTGTATCAGTTGTATCTGAATCTAATAAAATATCACCATTATCTCCCAATGGTAAATCATATCCTACATCAATTGCTAAAAATAGTAATATATTAATATCAATACTATTGAAGAAAGATCGTTGTAAAACATCATTAATAATACATACATGAAATTGTTGAAACAAAAGTTAAGTCATCTGAAAATGAAGAATCTTGACGTTGAGTATAAATAGTATTGTTTTGTGCAAATTGAATTAAATAACAAAATGAAATATATGTAACATTTCCTTTACTTCCAGATATTGGCTTTGGTGTTGAATACAATGTATTTGCATACATTGACATAATTGGTCTTTGTAATGATGTTGTCGTTCTAAATTTAACCAGTGGTCCAAAAACAATCGATGTTGCTTTAAATTCACCATTTAGGGGATAACCTGTGAAATCAAATATACCACCTAAATCTGTATTACTGTCAATAGTTTCTAATAGTATAGAAACGATATTTAACTGTACATTAGTATCGTGTATTATATAGTGAATAGGTTTATATACTACTTACTTGAAGCATTAAATGGTACAGAAACTTGTAAAACATTACCATTTGAATATGTAACGTTAATTGTCCAAATTGTATCAGTTGCAACTTTTGAAATATAATAAGTTTCTCTATACAATATTAAATATGCTGAATTTCCCAATTGACTAATTTGGCCATCAAACTGTGAAACTCCAAAGAAATAAATTCCAACCGAATCTGGTAATCCAATTAATTTTACAATTGATGAATATTTTAATGTAGTACTCCAATTTACTTCCTCTACAACTTCAACTTGAATTGATGTAACATCAACCTCTATTAAATTTTTAATTTTGATGGACTATTATTAATAATGTATTCAACATGAATAAATAATATTAATTTAATATTATTATTAATTTTTACCTCTACATTCATAATTTAAAATTATTGAACCATAAACTGGTGTTATATCATTTGCTGTAATTTCAATTGTACTAATAGTACCAATTGCAACATCAGTATATATTAATTGAAATAAAGCGGTTGTAGAATTTGAGGAAATTAATTTTCCTGTAAATGAACCATATTGAATAGAATCTATTGATTGTGGTGTTATAACTGAACTATTTGATACTAAAATATAAAAATAAAAGTTACATGTTGGTGTTGATGTATCTGTTGGATATTGTAATAGTATTGAATTTGAATCAGTTAGTGTTAATAGTTGTCCATTAACATTTTGATAAATATTTAGAATTATTATTAAAATAGTAATTAAAATTGTTGATAATTTTAATTTCATTTTTTTTTTTTTTATTTATTTATATAATAGTATTATTATTATATATAAAATATTATTTTTTGATCATACAAAATAAAAATGAAAAAAGTAAATTTCTCATACACAAAAAAATAAGTTAATCATTTTTGTGTTACTGATTTTCAATTGAAAATATTGTCTGGTATTGAGAATTTTAATGCGAATCGTAAAAAAATGATCTGAAAAAAAGATTTTTACATTAACGCTTCGAAAATATCTAAATATTTTTTTTTTTTCATTATTACAATAACACTTTACACGAAACATTCATAATGGCACACATCATTTTATTTTCGGTTATTTAAGTCATTATTATTATTACATTTCATGCTCGGAAAGAATAAGAAAGAATCTTTTTTTTTGAAAATATCTAGATTTGACTTGTACAAATAAATAATTAAAAAAAATTGGTTATTTTCCCAAAAGATAAATACAAAAATGAAAAAATAATAACATTATCTCATTTTATATTTTATTTAAAAAACATTTTGCCGAGTTTTTAATTTTTTTTTTTTTTTTTTCATTTAATATAAAAAATGAATTCAAACGACAAACAACAATTGTTACCAGAATCAGTTATTAAAGAAACAACAAATACATCACCATGTCAAGGTATTAAAGATGATTTAGTTGAATGTATTAGGTTTAGTGATTGTATGAGTAATGGTGGTACATTTCATGAGTGTATGAAATCAAAAGATTTAGATAAAGATTGTAAAGATTTATTATATACATTTTATAAATGTAGAAAAGATATGGTAAATACCCAATAAAAACACACATAATCACATCATTGTCAACACCAACACGAAAAATGATGATCACTGCCAATATCACTTTATTAGGTATTAATTTAAAATGCAATTTGATATACCAGTTTGACACAAGAAATAGATTTAGAGGAAACGTGGCTGCAATGGCACATGCAAAAGATTTGACAGAAAAGAAGACAAAAAGAAAAGAGAATTTAGATCAATCAAATAATAATGTTGAAAACACAAATTCCCCCTCACCGAATAATAATCAATAAACAAACAACACAACGACAACAACAATATATCAACTTGTAAATAAAAAAAAAAAAGAAAAAAACAGAAATTTATAAAAACAATGATGCACATTCTACTATGAATATACATCATAATGATATTTTATTCAGCTTCTTCGTCATCTTCTTCATCAACATAATCTCCAAGAAGTTCTCTTTCTCTTTTTCTGACGAGTTTAAGAATTTTTGGTAGCTCCATATAAATTAAATTTAGATAAACTTTTGTGAATAAAAAGTTAATATCAATTCATATATACCAACACGCGTTATGATTTAAACAATAGTAATGATTAAATAATAATAATTACCATTTTTACTAAGTGAATCTGCATAAATTTTATCTTCAATTTTCGAGGCTTCATCGATTGCTCTCGCTTTATCTTCAATTTCACCCAAACATTTCTCTAAAATATGAAAAAGCATACTAATCCATCATAAAACAAAAAAAAAAAGGTGGATGTTAGTAATATTATCAAATCAACTCTATTTTCTAATACTTCTATTAATAACATACACCTGTCTTACTGATTTTGGAACTCTTGTTCTTGATTCAACAGTGATTGAAGGTAAATTTGCAGTATCAACACCCAATGCATTCCATTTATTTTCATCAAATATATCTTCTTTTGAAATTAAATCCAGCATTTCTTTGTTTGGTGGTTTTGATAAAATGGCTTTCAAAGATGGATTCCAAATAGAGGTTTTTAATTTTTGTGCCTCATTTGGATTTTGTTCAGCTTCTGGTGGTCTATATCTTTTACCTTTACCTTTTTTACTTGCTAATTCATCTGCCTCTTCTTTTTCACGTTGTTCTCTTTCTTGTCTTTCTTTTTCTTCTTGTTCATGTTGTTCTTTTTCTCTTTGTTGCTTTCTAGTTAGATTATTATTATTTGCTGTTGTTACATTTGTTGTTGTAGTAGGGGCAGGTTTTGTTTTAATTAAATCACTTTTGTTATTGTTATTATTATTATTATTATTATTGTTGTGATTATTATTATTATTATTATTGTTATTATTGTTATCAATGGTATTATATATATTTGATTTTTTCATTGCGGTTGGATTTGGAGTTGGTGATGAGTTTGGAGATGGTGTTTCAAATTGAACCCTTTTTTTAATAGGTATATGTGTTTGAGTTGGTGAGGATGATACTGGTTTTGTTGGTATTGGTGTAGTTGTTATTGGAGTTGTTTGTATTGGTTTTAATGGTATCTTTGCAGACATTGGAATTTTATCCAAATCTATTGGATCATCATCGGATGGATTGTATTCATCATAATCATTATCTGCTGGCATAACATAATTATCATCAAAATTTGGTTTATTTAATTTTGATTCGTATATTTTATTATTATTGTTGTTGTTATTGATATTATTATTATTATTATTGATATTATTAATGATGCTATTACTGATACCATTATTATTGTTTACATTTTTATTTAATCTAGGATCTTTATCGGGGTCAATTCTATTTTTTTCAATACTGCTTCTATTACCACTACTTCTATTAGTTAAACCACCACTACCATTACCAATAATATTATTTGAAGTTGTTGATGTTGTAGTTGTATGTTTAAAATAACATATACTACTATATGGACAATTTGACCCAAAAGGGCATTCTATTGATCTAAAACTATTTGTTTGAAACATATGTATATGTATAACTTCAAGTATATTGTTTTTTAACAATACACTATCAAGTAAGGGCTCAGCAAATTGTGTTTACAATTTAAAATAATAAAAGCATGCACTTTAATATGAAATATCGTATAATTTAAACAAAGTATTTACAATAATTAAAAACTATAAAAACAAACAACATATACACAAACACTATGGTTTTATAAATATAATCGAAAAAAAGAAATGAAAAAAAAAAAAAAAAAAAAAAATTTTAAAAAAATTAAAATTTGTAAAAAAAAATTTTTTTTAATTAAAAATTTTTTTTAAAATTAATTAAATAAACAAAAAAAATAAAATTAAATTGGTGTATGTTGTCTTGATATATAAAATTTGGTTATTACTTTATATATGGTGAGTATATGGTTAGGTTTTACAAGTTTTTTTTTTTTAAAATGTTTTTTTTCTTTTTTTTTTTATTATATTGTTGGTTGTTGGTTGTTATTATTATTTAATTCTTGCATTACTTTTTTTTTTTTTTTTTTTATATTTAAAATAGAAAAAAAATA